>CAIGRS010159292.1:0-20083 GCA_903798395.1 Fraxinus floribunda | reverse complement strand
TTTGTTAGCGATAAACATGGTTTGTTTGTGATAATCAAAACGAGACGTCAACGATAGGTCAACAGTATTTATGTAGTGTTGTTGTAAATGTTAAAAAAATTTAATTATGGCATGGAACCGAACTGAACCGAACCCGAACGATTCCATAATTATATTTGGACCCGACGGGTCCATTTATTAAATACCCGAAAATTCTGGAACCGAGCAGAACCGAACCGAACCAACCCACACCACGCTCATTGAAGTGTATAACAAAATCATTAAGAATAAGATTCGTCAGCATGTTTCAATGGAACTTGCCAGTTTGAAGGAATTGTTAGCAGGCCCTTCACTCAAGTAGAATCGCACTACCAGTGGTATTTACCTTCCTCCCATATGCTTGTACTGGCTATGGTGTTTGGCAATTGTTTTATGGTGATTTTCTTGCATTTCACTTCATTAACAGGTTCTAATGAAGGCGGTAGAGGTGAATGTCCCCGAAAACGTAGATATACTAACCAGTAGCAGAGTAATGGAAGATATAGGTAGTCCCTTACAAGAAAGTATACTTTCGAAATAATGTTTCATGTATGTTTCTATCCAACCTTGTATCGAAAACTAACATTACGTGTGCTCGAATCACGTATCTGGAATTGCTATGGATCCATTACAATCTAGAACATAGAAGTCTAATGTTCCCACCTCGATCTCCATGGACGTGTACACAGGTACGATCCCAACGAATGCCCGTTTAGAAAATTTATTGACCATTGTTTCTACCTGTAAATCGTCATTCGTAATAATACATGTTTCCAAAATATCTTAGGAGAACTAACTGGGATACACTTGGAGGATTGCACAACAGGCATAGACGAGTTTCCTCCCAATCAAAGGTCTGTCAAGGAGGTTTCTTCTTCTGACACCGCCTTATTTGAAAACGAACAAGTGATGCAGATAAAGAAGTGCCAATCATTACGCATTTGAATACTAGATGCATCGACCCAGACTCCATTCACTAGAAGTGGTAGGAAAATGGTTAAAGACATTAATTAATGTTGACTGTTTAATTTAATTTTATTTTTTTTATAAAAAATGTTGTCACCTTATTTTGATGTATATGCCACTATCATCAATCCATGATATGATGATGTTATATATCTTGCTTAAAATTAAGCTAATATATTCCAATTTAGATTACTATTTTCTTTGTGCATATTTAATTGATATTTTTTTTTTTTGTGTTGTTAATTATTTTTTCATCAACGACAACTATTTAGTTTTAACAACGTCGAAAAACGTAATGCATTTCCTGATTCGTAAGGTAAATTCAGATTGAGAGCGCTAACATCGAATGGGTGGTCTACATGAAGGACGGCGTACAGTCAGTGGCAATATATGAATGAAGCGTATGTCATTTGGTAGATCGCAGTCCACTTACCTTGAAACTGGATAAATTGTTTTGTTGTAAGCTCCCCTCTAGTAAGACAATGTGTAATATGAAGAGCATAGGTCGTACAATAGCTTACCTGTCAAACAAGCAAAACAAGCAGCACGAGTGGCACGAACACATAACATGCGATTCAACTAGAATTCACGACAAGTGCACGTGCTTTCAAAAAAGTCAACAATGTATGTCAACATATGCCAACTTGCGTTAAGTTATCTATCAACTCATGAGCGTGAAGCCTTGTACCAAATTGGAATGGGTTGCATTACTCGTCCTCCATCCTCAGTAGCAATACAGTTGATAGCATTTGTATGACATTCATAAAACCACTTTTGCATAGTATTCCTAATATGTTCGACCAAACATGTGATCGATAAGTAGCATGCATGTCTCAACATTGAATTCAAACTTTTCGCATTATTTTTTGTCATAATGTTGTACTAGTCTCCAACAAAATGTGCTCTTGACCTATAGGCGAAACCAGCTCTCTCCAAGTAGAAGCACGAAGAGTACTTATGATACGAATATGTCTCATTAGTCGTTCGAACTTTTCTACAAGATATGCTATAACAGCTCTTTTGAAGAGGAATACAAAAGTTGTGCTATTGTATCGTTGTATGAGGTTATTCTCCATATGCCACATACAACAGCAATGATGAAATAGAGGAAATAAGTGAGATGTATTTCTCAATCTTCTTGTCTTCTCATTATGTGTTCGGTCACTATAAAACTTGTTGCGTGTTGATATGCGCTACACCGAAAGTTGATAGAACATGTGTACGCATCGTTAAATTTTCGAATCATAAAGATTGCAGACCGCTTCACTGTTGGCACATGCAAAATCCAATGACAATTAGTATCTGTGCAAACAACAGTCAACTTTTTGAAACTCGATCTGATGATCTCGAACTAGAACTTATTTGTCAACGTAAGTACTTGAAACTTCGTGTACAACTCTTTCTTATTAAAGAAAATTTGACATGTAGCAATATATAAGACGTATCCATCCTTTTTAACTCCTCTGTATCTTTCCAATGCCATGGAATGTGATGACACTTGCTTATCACCGCGAACAATATTTCCAGCCTCTAAACCATGGACCGAGTTGTCTGAGTTCTCATGAACGGGTGTTGTCTCATTATTATACAATACAATTTAAAGAACATTATCGATTGTCATGTTATGCATGTTTTCGACCTGACGAGGTTGTAAGTTCCCGTAATCTATCTCCGCTACAAACGAAGGTGCTCAGAAGCCGGCATATGTCATTGTGTTAAATGTTGGATTCTCAATTTCTGAAAAACTAACACAAAGGGCTATTTCCTTATGAACGGATATGTACCAATCCAAGTCTTCATATTCGCATATTTCGACTGGAGGTATATTATGTTTGGGACTATTTCCTCTTCCTGGACGAAATGATCAAGGAACTACAATATGATTTCAGTGCATGGATCATGAATATGAAGTTTCTCCATCAATCATCCGATAAGTCTTAATAGGGTGATATTACTTGGAACTATGATTGAAGTGGTTTTGTTTCCTCGCCACTTTCATTTGTCATCTACGTGGACAAATTATCCCACATGCGAGATGATAAATCTCAGATTACTACTCTTACCTGAAAATTTCATATATCAATTATAAGCATTCGACACATTAATAGATTGAACTTTAATAGCATGCAAGTGGAAATTACAAATAGATATTAGAAAACAATAGCAAACCGGTGAGATCGACAGTTGAATTGTTTTTCCCAACACTTACGAACTATTGAGTTCGACATTTTTAACTGTCAGTCTTCATAGTATATCTCGACATTTCAAATTGTCTTTCCTGAGATTTACGAACTGTCGATCTTCACAGTATAGTTCGATAATTGAACTAAACGGTTGGCAATTGATGAGAATCAATTAATGGGTATGATTGGACTACAATCTTCATAGTATTAAGTATGTTCACCAATGCTCAACTACCAATTGACATTATCTTCACAAACAACTTACACAATGTTTCATTAAACATAGAATCCTCAACAAGATATTAGGGAGGATATTGTCATTTTAAAAAAATTGCAAAAGCAATACAAATTAATGAATAAAAATTTGCAAATAAATATGAGTATGATGTATTTAACAATTCCATAATAGCAAATTATAAAATAAAAATATTAAACAATTTATAAATTCTGACATCTCAAACTTGAAGATGAATAAAATTACTTCGAGTCCATTTGATTGTAAGAGTAGAAAATTGGTGAAAATAAAATGAATTTCAGAGAAAATAATTGCTTAAAACTTGTTTTTTAGATAATTGTTAATTAAGTGTGTTTGATTGATATAATTTTCCACCCAAAATAAAAAACCTCTGCTCCTTCCAACACCCTACCCCTATTCCCCTACAACCATCTAGGCACATGTTTCGAGGTACTTGTAAGCATCAAACACTACTACTTCCGCAACTTATGATAAACAAATTGTTAGTCACATAACTATTTGTGTGAATAATGTTATTCAACATCATTGGTGTTAAGCACCGATATAAATAGCAACTATATCACATTTAAAGATAAATTCAGTCAAATGCAATGTCAATGATTCATGTTAATTTAATCCATCAAGAATAATCACTTAAACTAGCGTTCTAGAACAATTAGTGCTGAATAACATTATTCTCTTGGCTTCTACCTTATATACAAGGCAGTTTTGGATTAGGCAACGGAGGCAAACAAAAGATCAAGTAATCATACTACAGTGAGACGAAAATAATCGTGCTATTCTTAATAAACAATAAAAGACTAAGACAGTATATATATTATAAAAATCTCTATTACAAAATTTCAAAAAGATGGAAACTGACTACAGAATACTTGGAAATAAAAATCTTCGTATCTTCACAAATTGAACACTAAGACAGCCTAAACTTCAATAACCTTGAACCAACAAAAGATGTTTCCAGGCAGGAAATATAAATGGCCTCAATACAAAGAATGCTCCAGGCATAATTTCAAAATCATCGACCCATAACTATATTAGGGAGCTCCGTCAATTCAGTTGTAATCACATTAAACCGAGCATGGGTCCAATCCAGCAACTAAATTCGCTTAATGCATCTTGGGCACCAATAAGTCCCTTCTCACCGAAGCACTACATGATACCTGCATCGGGAGCTCAAATGCCAACGTCAAGCCTTAGACAAAACAAATAAACAAGATTTATGGCAGTGTGACTTCTTCACACTGGATGAGTTTAATTTGAAAAGGAAAGGATTTTTTACACGTGAAATAGCTGCTGCAACAAATATTTAGTCTTCCTCCATTGGTACATCCGGGATGTCAAACCTATCTTCTTGTATTGTTTTGTTAACCACAGAAATTGGAATCGGTACTAGGGAGTCAAGGAAACAAAAGTTTAAACAGAGGGGGCAAGTGGATATAACTAAAATCTTTACAAAATACGAGTAAATTGGAGATCAATGTGAAATAAGGTGACCTTTCCCAGCAGAGCGCTCATTGTTGTGTTTATATAAATCCTCATTCACCACAATATCTACATGATAGGTGAAATTGGATACGCACCAACTCTGAAAATTGTTATTGAGCATGTTTGAGAGGCTTAAATGAAATTTCAAGTTATTATAAGTTGTGTGGTCCTACTGAATGTTATAATAAGTGAGTAATAGTTGTAGTTCCTACAAAATGTGCAGAGAAAATGTTTGACCAGCATAAATTATATTTTAAGTATTGCAAAACATGTACATTATCTCTCACAATCATGCAGTTGACCATATTGCAGTTTATGAGCTTTCCCTACATGTGTGAGAACAAACCATCACTCAAAACATTTATAAAACTAATAATTGTCAGGTACGTATATCCGTGTAAAAAAGAAAGTAATTATCACACTGGGGGTAGAAAGGGGAACTAATAAAATCATGTTTAAATAGATAAAGCAATAAAAAATGTAACTTGCACATCAAAGGAAGAAAAGGATATACATCGACACAAGGTCATCATCCTTCTCCCCACGGTTGCGACTGTTATTTAATTCCCGTAATATTTCGGGAGTAACCTGCATTTCAAACAAGAAATACCAATTTATAAGATCATAAGTACCCATCAAACTGAAACAGTAGGTAACCATAATTGGGCTGATTGACTTACTAATTTATGTCTCTGCCTTTCGACTAGGGTGTTGAGATTAGCTTTATCCTCCTTTGTCAACTCGTTTTTGTACCTGCACAAAATTTATGAAGTAGGGCAACAGGAGATGGTGTACACAATCATCGATCTCACATATAATCTCACTGATGGAATAAAGTTCAATCATGCATGTCAACATCCAAAACCAGCACAGAGAATCGACTAGAAATAAAAAGAATTTAATAACGACAAGGAGAACTAACCTTTGGGCAAATGCAAGAAGTGACTGATGCCAGATCACAGGCATTATTCTGGAGTCCTCGTAGAATCTCATAAAATGAGCAACCAGGGCATCCAATACACGATATGGTAATGCATATTTCTTCTCAATCAGTAACTTTATAAAATAACTGCAACACAATACAAGAGGAGACATTAATAAATATCTCCAGAAGGAGGTGAGTAGAGAGAGAATAAAAAAGCACCAACCATTCTAAAATGATTTTCTAAATTCAACTTTTCACGCACATTTACATCAGCAATCTTAACTAGAAACCATCATCTGAAGAACTAACAGTCTTAACACAACTGTGTAAATATGATAAGTGATTCAGTGAGTCAACTAAGTAATTGTATATTATTCTCAGCTGAAAGTTAAGATGTTTTAACAGAGTGGAGAGAAGGAAATCAAGTGTGAGATGTGGAAAAAATGTATACCTTGTAGTGCCATAATACTCCATCTCTGCAAGCTTCAGTAGGGCAACACTGCATGCCCATTAGAAATTATTTGAGATATCTCAAGCTAGATAAATTCATAAATGTTACTCCATATGCACAAAGATTCAAAAATAATACCGCTTGCTAAAAGATTAAGCAGTTACTGAAGTCTCAAATAAGGATCAAAATGATGCTTCATGAGACAAATTTTTGCACCTCAAATTTGAATGAGAGTTGGGCATTAGCGATCTACAGATTTCCAGGCAAGTTAAAGAGTAATGGCAACGAAATTTTTAAGGCAAAGAACAATTAAGGCAAAGCGTGATAATAAACAGTCTTGGACTGAAAATGTCCAGTGGATATCTGACGACGCAAACTCCTACTTGTGAAAACCACACTAGGATTATTGCAGAGAATGGTAGAGAACAAATAATTAACTTGCAACATGATTTATTTTTAAAGACCAAAATTAGATTATGACAATCCAATAGAGGGAGATTGGAAGTGGAATCGTTATTTTAAACTCATATTAAGGAAGCTGTTCTCCTTGATAGCAGGAGAATGAAGGTAGGTTGCACATTTCGGCCACCTCTTAGAGAATCTTACGCGGTCAATGGTTTCTTTTTTCCTTTATAGAGGGAGAAGTCTTCGTATTTATACATTTCGTACAGAGAACTGTAGGGGGAAAAAAGACCACAGGAAACAGCAGAAATGCTTTCGTACAGCAAATAACATAGAAATTTGTAGAATCTTCTCTCTTCATGTGGAATTTCTTGGATTATACTCAAAAGCCCCTTAGCTCTTGGTGACAGGAGTGGAGGCAGCCCTTTACACAGGAAACAGCAGAAATGTCTCTACGAAAGTATATAGCGTTTACACTTTCTCCTAGGATGTTCTGTACATTGGCTTAGTAGAAAAAACATGATACCTGGAATGAAGAGGAGGAATGGAAACCTTCTGAATAATGCTCCCAATAATGACAGCCTCCCTCAAATTGCAAGTTCTTGACTTCAACAGAGGAAAAAATATGTGACCATCAGAATGTAGTAAGATTCAAATCGTGGAATAGAATAAAAGAAGTAAGCAATGTATTTGAAATAGAATTTATTTTGACACTAAATATAAACTCCTCGCATTTGCCATAGAAATGATGGAACCATAGAAACTTGAAAAAGTTTTCAAAGTCATTAGTCATGATTTCTAATCACGTTGTCAATCAGAAATTTGCATTTATTTCTTGTTTAGAAAGTACTGATGCAAATCCAAGCAGACTCAAGAAGAAAATCCCAACACAATGATGCAGACCAATGAACTAGTTCAAATATGTCAGTGCAAGACACTCTAGCTTGCACAAGCTTTCCTTCCTAAATGCTGCAGAAAATCAGCATAACTTACATTAGGAGCCACCAAACAGTATCACTTAAAGTGGAAGATCTAAAATACTCAGGGCACTAGTTCTTGCTCCAAAATATAATGTATTCCAAGCAACAAATCGATCTAAAATACCTTCCTGTAAGAGGAACTTATCACAAATATTGGACGAACCAATGTAAGTTTATGAGATGCAGAGCAAGTTTGGGATCTAAAGAGGTTGATATCTACGCCAGAAGTTTTCTTCTAAATATGTTTCAATAAAATGTATTATACCTCACACAAAGGAAATAAAATTCCCTTATTGAAGGCAGCTGGTTTGTACAGAGCCTTTTTCAAAGATTGATACAAGGCAAAATGCAGCCTCTTATTCTTCCGGATGTCTTCTCTGACACGTGGTAGTAAGACAAGTTTGTAGAAGCGTTCAACCTTCTTGACACCCAAATTAGAAGCAAATATTCTTGTGGCTTGATACATTGCGTTTGCAGACCATTTCTCAGGTTCAGTCAGGTACAAGACTTCCTCCCAGAGTTGTAGAGAAGAAATGTGTTTGAAAGCTTTCGGCATCTTGCCAAAAGTGTATTTGTTAAGTAGCTTGCCAACTCTGTATTTGTCATTGCCACCCAACATCAGTAGCCTTATAAATAAGGACAACTACACACAGAAGAAAAAAGAAAGGTCCACCAAAATCACAATCACAAAGCAGAAGATGGCCAATATACCCCTTATACAACTCTATGATGGAGTCATCCAATTTGGGTAGAGGCTGCTGTCCTAAAACACAATAACAAAAAAAAAAAAAATAATTTGGGTAGAGGCTGCTGTCCTAAAACAAAAAAACAAAAAAAAAAAAAAAATGAAAATTATAAATAATATCATAGTTCTGCTCATCATACACAAGTGTAAAGTACAGAACAGTGTCAAATCACTAAACTGTCAAGCCAGCTTTACAGGCAACATTTTGAGAAAACGTGAATATCTTGAATTCTTACAAAGATAATGCGCCATTAGATGTAGATGTTGCATCATCGGAGAGTAATTTTAAATTAACATTAGATCCATAAAAAAATTTAATATGAAAACACTTTAAACAATACCACATCTTTGAACCCTTAGAAAAAGAATGATCTTCTCAAGAATAACGTCAGCCAACGTGCGCTGAGGGCGATGGTCCTTAGACAAGAAGGCCTCCAGAAGCTTCTCATCCTCCTCGTCAATTTGATCCTATTTTGTTACCAAGCAAAAGAAAAATGAACAAAACAGATACAAAAAGCAAGTCCATAAAGAGAGGGAAAAAAAACCACATCAGTTTATGTCATTGGCCTTAAGGTGGTATAATAAGTAGACATACAAACTGAACATCCTTGATTGTCGATATTTTTTTCTCAATGCAAAGTTTAAGACTTCAAGAGCCCCTATCAACTTTTCCAAGCCCCAAGAAAAGAACCAAAATTGTACTACATCCACGACAAAATTGCTTGTGTGAATTGGACATGTAAATCGGATATTCATAATTTAAAATGGTATATTTGAAAATCATAAGCATTAGCAGCAAACGAAAATGCAAGAAATAACTAACTTGATAAAGTATGCTCAATTCCAAAGAACGTAGGGACATTTAGTAGAACAATAAATTAACCTTGGCATTTAGCTCCAACATTTATTTTGAAAAGAAAGAAGTAAATCATCATTAACGTAGCTACTACCCCACTGATATTTCCTCACATTAAAAATATATTTTCTGCAAATAAAAGTCCATGTAAGGACCACTTATGTGGTAAGGACTTGAGCATAGACCTAAAAATGCTCTTGCCAACAAGAGTAGCGCAACTATTTTATAAACAAAAGTAGGACATGGAAGCCTTAGTGAACCAAAAACAGTTCCATGAAGCTGTGTTTCCAAATTGAGGGGTACATTATCTTACTCTTTATAGAAAACATATTTTAACAACAAATTCAACAAATTATTTTATCTAGCATCCATTCGAAAGAGAAATTTAACAACGATGCATAACAAATTTCTCTTCACTAAGAATCGTCTCCAATACAAACCAGAAATTCACATCAATTTCGGCAATACCTGCCCGAGAACAATTAACCCTCCGAATAAGTATCATATTTACAGAAAGAAAGAAGTTAAGATAAAACCTCAAAATGCCATTGTCCAAATTGACTCTGCGTCTCGGAAAATCCTCCGAAGTCATCAATATCTTCTTCCTCATAATCATTGTCTTTAATTCCATGCTCTTCGGAAAATACCAAACCAGTAGGGTTCTTCTTCTCCTCTTCCTCTTGAATTTCCTTCTGTTGAGACAAGGCTTCCTTCAAAATCTTCGAGCTCATGCCGGAGGGCACTAGCTTCTCCTCAAGCTGGTGGGGCTTGGGTTGCTTGAAGCGTTTTTTGGAGGCGGCGCCGGCGGACAATAACATGGAGTCATCGGCCAAGAAAGGCTCCGGATTTGTTATTCTCGCGCGTTTCTTTGCCATCAGTGGAGATTGCGGCGGCGCGTGAGAGTACAACCCTAGCCGGTGGAGTTTTGGCGCACAGAACGTCAGTTGATAACTAGGGTTTATGTTTGGGCATAGAGCAGCTACGTAGTTAATAACACCTTCTTCTTCCTTCTTTCTTTCCCCCCCTTTTTTTTTTTTTTTTCACGGTCCAATTTATTTTTGTCATGATAATATATGCTTGCAGGTCAAAGGGAATGAAGAAGTACAGTGCAATAGAGAAATGGAACACACAGCTTAGGTCCCTGTATCAAACGGTTGGAAACCGAGTGTCTTGAGATTGCTGTCATATGGATATAGGGTGAACGAAATGATCCTGGATGGGAGCTCGGATTTTGTTGNAAAAAAAAAAAAAAAAAAAAAAAAAGTTAAGTAATTTACTTATTCTAATCATTAGTTAAAAAAAATATTTCTTTCGGCTTGTGTTACTTGTAGAAAATATAAGGGTGTTTGAGTCACATTATTTTGGAAGAATATATTTTTAAATAGTAGATTGATGGAGAATGTGTGATTGAAAAAGAAGGAAAAATTATTGATGTGATGGAAAATATTATTTTATTAAAAAATGTGTGGTAAAAAATAAGTAGAATAATGAGAATGAAAATTTTAATAGGTACCAACTAGGGGCTTAACCATAAATGTTCGAGTCTATCGAACTTCTTCTCCAAGTTTTTTAAATGAATTTTAGTAAACAATTCCATCCTCTCCATATGTTAGCCATCAAATTTTATGCAATGCTGAAAATAACGGTAATCTAGTCGTTGAAAAATTATGACGAGGACTCGCTTCCATGCTTTGTGTTCTTGATGGCTAGAGTCCTAAAATTGAATCCAGTGGCCGAGTCAGCACTTGACAAGCAATAGCGGCCGCCCAATTTGCTCTATCGAAACATTTTCTTTTCCCATATATTGGGCGGCCGCTCGAACAGCAGTTGAGCTTTCGTCCTTACAAAAGAATTCTTGGATCCACCAATGTTGGTCCTCATTATTTCTATCTTTATATCTCTTTTTATCAACCACATATTTTTCGATAAAATAATATAACACGTAAATTCAAAAACTTTTCTTTCTTTTCTAATCTCACATTTTTCAAAACATTAATATTTCTCTCATTATAAAGTGGAATAATGGGGTCAAACGAAGGCTGATTGAAGTACTGACTATTTCTATTTTCTATAGATGAATCAACCCCACAAACACACTCACATTTACACACATGCATATACTTTTCACGAGTTTGGAAATTGATATTTGAAAGAAAGAATATACAACGAAGGCAACTCCGGCCATTTATGAAATTATATAGTTCCATCAGTATTCAAAAGAGAATCGTGTTCAACATATACGTGGACTCATTAAAATAAAAATGTGAAGGAGACGTGAAATCTGATGATTTCAAAGTCTTGTCGTACATTTGATGCACATTTCTATAATCTGGGAGCTGGAAGAGCTCGAGGAGCGTCCCACTCGGTCTGAATGTGTTGACGCGTTATCTCATTAACACTACGGCAACCACTCAATGCCATTGTCAGCTCAAACTCATCACGCAGCATCTGGAGTACTTTTCTCACACCAGCTTCTCCTTCGGCAGCCAATGAGAAGACCACAGGTCGACCGATCTGAGAGCAAGGCAACAAATTGAATTAGGCTGTTGAAAGATGATAAAATTTCACCAAAATCTTTTTCGGGTTGTTGTACTTACAAAGATACCAGAGGCTCCTAGAGCCAATGCCTTGAAAACATCTGTTCCACGTCGGACACCTCCGTCCAAGAATACTGGAACTCGGCCTTGTGCAGCTTTCACAACCTGAACTTGCATCAGATCAGTAGGGATAACACGAATAGCAAAACGATCAACTCATGAAAATGCATCCACGTGTTTCTTTACGAATATGAGATTTTCTTGTCATTTCTAGTTATATCAAGTCTTATTACAAGTCATGGACGTGAAGGTTACCTCTTCCAGAGCCATGATAGTGGAAGGGACGTAATCAAGCTGGCGAGCACCATGATTGGATACAATAATACCGGCTGCTCCATTCTGAATAGCAATCCTTGCTGTATTTCGTTGCACGTAAAAAGCCATTTTATCTAATACGAAAGAAAAAATAAGTTAAGAGAAAATGATATGGACTTCTCTAGTTCTTACTGTCCTCGGCAGTGATTACACCCTTTACCAGGATCGGCATTGAAGTAATCGACTGGAGCCACTTCACATCCTGTCCATGTGCACAAAGAAACCATTATCACGGTTTGCTTTGCAAGTTATTGTAGTTTAAATCTACGTTAAACCTACGTTTCTAGAGTATGTATGGTTGTGTTTAAAGGTAACTTAAAAGCATTGTACCTTCCAACTCAGAGTACGATCGATTTGACCAGCAACATATGAAGCTAATCCAGAGTCATTAGCCTGAATCCAATACACGAGTCAAAATAATGTGTAAATGTCATGACTGATACACTAGACAAGTTAAAACTTTAACATTATGGTTGCTGGTTACCTCATCCATCTTCCCAAGATCCAAACCCTCAAAATTCTTCAACGTCAAAAATGGTGGCAAAACAAATCTGTACAAGAGAAAATCAGAGATTTTCTTGACAAATAACTCCAAGTGTAATAGTTCACTATCTAAAGATGAAGTGGCTCAATCAACTAGTGAGACACCACAGCATAGCATGTTTGGCAAAGCTTAACCAAATATGCTTTTTATCCACGAATTTCCTAAGACCCACAACTTATTGTCCACTTATTTTCACTTAAATGATAATTTGAATAAAAGTTTGCACCTGTTCTTGATATCAGCTTCTCTGCGACCCAACCTTGGTGTATCAACTGTGAGTGCTATGGCCTTGAAACCTGCCCTTTCGGCTCTCCTCACTAGTTGAGCCACAACATTTCGGTCCTTGTAGACCTGATCAAGATTCAATGGATTCATTACTCCCATATGCATCTCAAGAGCAAGATTATTCAATCATAAATTGTAAGTTGCAATTTCAATCTTACGTAAAGCTGGAAAAACCGAATGCCAGGTCCTGTTGAAGCGACTTCTTCAACACTAGAAGTAGCCCATGATGACAATGTCTGACATATAAATTTGCGATTCATCAATAAAGAGAAGAATTTTTTACATCAAAACATTATGAACCGTACAATCAAATGAAAGAAACTGAAGGAGGAAATAAAGAAAAGGAGATGAAGCTGAGGTATGCCAAAGCAAATCTCCATAAGATAGATTTAGAACTTGAAATAGAGAGAAATCGAACCATAATTGTTCCAGCTGCTGAGGCAGCTCTAGCTGTCGCATACTCTCCTGCACAATACAGAAACCATTTCATCCGACAGCTAATCGTTCCTTCTTGGGATATATTCACATCCTAAAAGGGAAATACAGTCCGTACTAACTTGAAACAGTGTAATAGTAAGAACTCTGGGGAAAAAAAACTCCATACCATCAGGGTGAGCCATTTTCTGAAAGGCCGTTGGGGCGATCATGATAGGCATCGAAATCTTGAAGCCCAAGACAGTGGTGCTCATGTCAATTTTGCTGACATCAATAAGAATCCGAGGCCTAAATCTGTTATTTTCATTGGAGAGTTAATACATAACGAGCCAAATCAATAAGGTGAGTAAACCAAATCTTTATTAAGAAAGGTAACTTTAGCAACTTACAGAATTCTTGAAAAAGCGTTGCGATTCTCAGCCAGAGTCCATTGGTCCTCTGCACCCGATGCATAGTAGTCGTACGCCATTTTTGGCAACTTTTCTTTGGCGATTGCCTGATACTCGGTGACATTAGTGACCTCCATCTCTTTTGTTGATTTTTCACTCGCCCCCTCCAAGAGTCTTGATCAAACATATGACATAACAAATTAGATCATTGATAATGTTTTGTTAGTTCAAAATCTTTTTGGTTCTGCAAAATTTTCTCCATGGCACAGTACACCATTGTAATACTAGAGAAGCAATGAATCGAAACACGACTCAAAGTATGTACAGAGATATAGCAAGCATGTCACTTGACCCTGATGTATCAGTTATCATTTCAAATATCAACCAATTTCTATACTACCTAGTATCATCATAATATTTGCAAGTTGAAAAAACCTGGCGGGCGAATTTTCCATTTACAAATAAAAACACTCTAATCTCCTATCAGAAAAATTCTCAATTCTTCTTTTGGTGCTTCCACTCTTACATAAAGTTCTTGTTTAGACAATTCAAAAGATGGAGCAGGTTTTTAACTAATGATCAATATTCAAAATTATTCCATTAATTTTCTTTTATTCTATCAATGTATCGGATTTCTAAATTCTCAAAGGCCCTTCCCCCGGGATTCCTTCCAGAGCCTGTTGGATAATTCTTGATTTTTTATGGATTAAGGTATGAGCTCAGATAAAACCGTACCAAATCTTGGACAATAACTACACGAGTCAAGCAAGACCTAAGAACATTAATTGCATTACAATGAAGTACATAGAGCCACATATTAAGAATTAAATTCTTCCTTAAACTAGTGAAATTCAAGAATCAAAACTTAGCTAAGAACCCACGTTAGATATAGAAGTTTTGAATGAAAAGAAGTGCAGAAAAAAGAGAGAGAAGTAAAAGCAGACCTTCTGATTCAAGACCTGAAAGAACAGTACATGCAGAGAGACTAGTAGATAAACTTGAAAGAAAATGGATCCATATAAAAAGAAAATTGGAAAATACAAGTTTATTAGAATGGATTTGAAGAAGAAGACAAAATTGAGGATGAGTAATTGGAGGTGAGAAATCAAAGCCATATCCAAACTGGGTTAATCTCTACCGCATGAATCTTGTGTGTTTCTAAGTCATCCTTCATTATCATCATACCTATGTACATATATTTTTCCAAAATATATTTGTATGTAAATTTGCATGAATCTAGCACTGTGTTATTTGTAATTTTCATCCATGTGTCTCTATCTTGTGATTTTTAATTGGATAATAGGGTACTTAAAGAGAAGGGTGGTGAGGGGTCTGAGTGTCCTTGTCTTCCTGGAAAGATCGACACTCTTGAAGTTTTGTATATTTCAACACTGCCCTTTTATGGTTTATTTTTTGTGGTAAACGAAATCTTGAATTTTTCAAAACGATTTTAAGTGACAGAAGGATAACAACTTGAAATTACGGTAATTCGAAAGTTCAGTGTTGGTAGGGAAACAAAGGTTGAAAATATGGTAATCATTGAAATTTTTTACTCGGAAATTGAAAGGATACTCTCTCAATTCTTAAAGTTGATCTCAAACCTTTAAAAAGGAGATAGTCGATCTAGATTTTTTGGTGCTTGTTTGATAAAATTTATCAATTTTTTCCCGCATATTTTGTAGGATCCACAACTTTTATCAATTTTCAACCGCACAATTCATAATTTTTATCCAAAACTTTGTCAAACAAACCCTTTAATATAATAAAAAATCTATTAAGCCATATATGTAATAAACTATTTTTGTCTAAAATAGATAAAATTACTTTTAACAAGAAATAAGTAAAAGAAAAAGGGAGAAAAGAAAAACAAAAAATAAATAGTAATTTCTTTTGTTTCTTTGTTATTGAAAACAAGGATGATTTCATCACACTAACAACAATTAGACAAAAACTGTCTATGGAGACTGGTTAGTGGTTATGCACCTATTTCAAGGAGTTGGGAATTAAGATGCTCTTTTTTTATAGATTGGGGACCAACTTACAACTCAATCAAAAGGTTAGGAACCAATAAATAACAATTCAAAATTTCCCTATTTTGTCAAAATAGCATTTTTCATTTTAAAAGATAACAAATGTCTATTCTATTTTTCATTGAAAAATAAGGATGTTCAATTTTGGAGTATAAAAAAATTGACTGAAGGAAGAAAATTTATCATGAGAGATTTTAAAAGGAAGGAAACCTTCTATAAGAATTAGCGTTGGACATACACACGTCCTGTTGAAAAGTTAAAGATTTAATTGTCGAGAATTAAAAATTTGGGACTTATTTGCACAAAATGTATAGTTTAGAATTATCCATTGCAATTTGCTTCTTATTGCTATTTATTATTTTAAAGGAAACATGTTTTTTGTAATTTTTTATTATTATATATACTATTCATGTAAGAAAATGATTTTCTTTAATATTTACTTTACATAGTTTTTAACAAAAGAATATTTTTATTTCATAAGCTCTAAGTCCCTGTTTGGCCATTTTCTAAAATTTATTATTCCTCAAACTCATTCAATCACATATTTATTTCAATAAGGGTCCGTTTGATTTGCAAGATTTTCCATGGAAAATGGAAAATATTTTCCTTTTTCATGCAAAAGTGGTGTTTGATGGTAAAATTTTCCCCCTTTTTTCCTTGAAATGGTGGAAAAGATTTTCCCATGAAAAAGGTTTTCCAAGTTCTGCCAATTTTTATTTTTTATTTTTTTGACAATGTTAAAAAATTTCATAACCAATTGTAAAAAAAAAAAATCATTTTAATGGACAATTTTCATGTAAAACGAAGTCAAATGATTTTTTTTTTACTTTTTGGCAATATTAACAAATTTCATAACTAGTTGTAAAAAAAAAATCATTTTAATGGACAATTTCCATGTAAAATAAAACCAAACGTGAACAAAAAGATCCAAACTTTTAAAAAAATTTCAGGTGAAAAATTATATCAATCAAACACAGTTAATTACAATTCAC
The DNA here is from genome assembly GCA_903798395.1 of Fraxinus floribunda. NCBI lineage: Eukaryota > Viridiplantae > Streptophyta > Magnoliopsida > Lamiales > Oleaceae > Fraxinus > Fraxinus floribunda. Next base: position 3,229 of record CAIGRS010159292.1, on the reverse strand, counting down.
AGTAAAACATTTCTAGGAAAATTTTTCCCTGTAAAATATTTTCTTTTCACCCATTTTCCACCCTTCAATCAAACGGACTCTAAATGATTTTACATGTGAACGCATAATTCTTACCTACTTTTTAACCACGTATTTTTTACAAATATATTCTAAAAAATCTCTGCGAAACAGGGCTAAATAATAATACGAGATTGAAAAATTAACTGTCTAATTTGATGCTCTTTTACTAATTCTAAGCCAATACCATCGAAATTCGAAGGCAAACAAAAGGACATTCACGTAAGATTGAAACACAACTAAATGCTATCTTTATTAAAAATCATCTCAAAACAAGACACAACCGGACTCTCTTAACTCCTTGAACATAACATAACACAACGCAACATAAAATTCTCTGCTATTTCAAATGCTTTCGCATTTATTCTCAAACATAACACAATCCTCACTACCCTAAACCAAGCCTCTTTCCCCACTCAACTGCTATTTCATAGACAATTTTGGGATCACCAAGAGACTTGGAAACAGTCTTCCTCTCCAAGCACCTCTTAACCCATGCAATTAGCTTAGGGCACTCAGCCTCTATGCTGAAATTGGCACAGGTTTCATAGGTATAAAACATCACGTAGCATCCAATAAGAGAAATATCGACATATCCAAAGTTTTCCCCTCCAAAATAAGGCTCATCTCCCAATGCTCCTTCCAACGCCTTCAACATTTCGAGCAATTCTTTCTTGCTGTCCTCTGCCTCTTCATTGTTCTTGCGATATGTAATCTTCCACCCAACATCGCGTATCTGCAATTTCATAACCCCACAATTATTACACGGAATTTAAATAAAGTTCTCGATAAAAAGGTTCAACATCACATTACAGCATAAAAATGTCACGATTTCAAACACATTACGAATGTCATTCATCTAAGAGTCACGTCAAATATCGAAAGATATCATAGACAATAGAACTTATCTTGCAAGGATAATTTCTCAAATAGTTATCCACATCTTACTCCAGTTGAGTAGTACTTAGTAAATAACAAGTAGCTATGTCACTCTTCAACATTAAGTGCCTGATTATTTCCGTCATTAAGTGCCTGATTATGCATCTCTAACGAATAGTGAATGCCAATATACTCATTTAAAAAGATTTAGACCAGCTAACTAGGAGAACAATATTGGAAATCCATGGCCTAAAGGAATTGTTGGAATTGTTAGAGATGACCAAGGGAAATGGATAGCAAGATTTATGGGCCGTATTTGATAGGAGAAAATTAGGTCAAGTACCTCAAAAATATAAGATATTTGATTAATAATCTTAAACTTGATTAAAACTATAAATCACATAGTAATTACGTTCAAATCCAACCCCCAAACCCATAGCAGACTCGAGAAAGCTCCAAAGGAGATAACGATGGTTCATTCCACTCTATCCTCCACTATAACTCCATCACTCACTCTTCCTTCGTCCACATACACCACTCCGTCGTCGCCAGGGGCGGACCCAGGATTATTGTTCGGGGGCGAGACAGAATTACGTAAAAAATAATTTTAAACAATAAAGATAATATTCAAAATGTAACATTTTCTTCAATAGAATTTTGAGATATTCGATTAAAATATCTTAACATATCTTCCCACAAATCAAACAAAGAATGCATAAATATACCAACAGTGAAATGGCAAGGTTTCTTTCAAGTTCTATTTTCAAGTATCAAATTCAATGCAAGTAAATCAACGTTTTGTGACTTTATTGCATCAAGTTTTGTGACTTTATTTTCAGTTCTATAGTCCAGTGCAATGGCTCTGAAACCAGCATTTGCCATCAACAATCTGGGGGTGCCACGAGTACCATATTTCTGGAAATCCATGTAAGAAAACCACTGCAATAATCTACTTGAATTTATGCTACTAACATAATGAAATAGGTGAACTTACTGACCATTTTGCACAGATCAAAGCCATTTCACCAATGCAAGAGGTGCTCGTGTTTCAGAAAATATGATGATCCACTAAATACATTATACATAGTTTTATTTTTTATTTCCCCACACACCTGCGTGTATTTAGGGGCACAATTGAGTCAGTGAACAACCTTCCTATGTTTCTGATCCAACCTTCATCAATCTTCAGTAATCTCTAAAAGCTATTGAGATAATACATTCCTAATTATATTTGGAAAGTGGGTGTTTTGGATTGTTTGAATTTAATGTTTTCCCAACTTGTGGTTGATTGATCTCAAGAATTAAATATTTAATCTCAATGTTTGGATATGTTCTTAGATCTTATAAGAATGTATTATAATGATGAACCACACGCAAAAACTTAATGAGCATTGGGTATTTATATAGGAGGTATTTGAGTAGTATAGGATAGATAGAACTCTTGAAAATCGCGAACTAGGGTTTCTCAAAAAACACCGTCGACAGGCGAGCGACAATGATTTTGTTTTTTTCGCTCGAGCATCACCTGGGAGACAAGCTAAAGTAAATCCAACGACTCTTTCTTCATATTCCACACTCAACCCAAAGGCTCCTAGTTCATCTATACAACACCCCAAAAGACTCCTTAACTTTTACAATTATTTTGTTTAAAGAATTGTCAATACTACATAAGTCCTAACACACTGGAATACATAAGAGCAATTAATTTTGTTTGGAGCTAGCGAGTATTTTACCTTTCACTTCCCAATGTAGAGAGAGAGAGAGACTATGTTATCAAAATATTCTAATCCACTCATACATCAATCTCTTTTAACCAACATTTTTATAATGCATAAGTCGTTGAAGTCGAGTATCAAGCCTTGCGAATGTAATTATTTTCCTATTTTGAATATTATTTTAAATATTGTAAACCAATAAATAAATAAATAGAATGACAGATCTCTTTAAAATATATAAAAACTTAATTTTCAAATTCATAGATATTTCAAAGCAATAATGTTTTATTCATGGGGGGTCTGAATAATTCTATATTCTATAAATAACAAACACGTTTGTATGCTGGATTCTATAAATAAAAAATATTCTATATTCTAAATAAGCACGAGCCGAGCTCGTGGCTCGTTGCCCACGAGCCGAGCTTCGGCTCGGCTCGTGGGCAAATGGGCGAGCTCGGCTCGCAGCTCGAGCTCGCCCAAGGCGAGCCGAGCCGAGCGGCTCGGCTCGCGGCTCGTCCGGTTTTTGAATTTTTTTTTTTTTAAGCCTTGAAAAAAAAATTTTCTTTTTTTTTTTTTTT
>CAIGRS010159281.1:0-14864 GCA_903798395.1 Fraxinus floribunda | reverse complement strand
GTCAACCGACGTTGTACACGTAGCATGATAGAAAAAAAAAAGAGAAATAGGGAGAGAATCAATCAAGAGCGTGAACTACCACTTCAATTCAATCGGGTCCCCCTCTCACGATCTTTACTTATCATTATGGCATTATATGAAGAAAAGAAAAGAAAAAGATAAAATTAGTGGGGGAAGGGAATGGAGTTGATTCACCCTTGGTAAAAAAGTAACAATAATTCAGGAAATTATGCTTCATTTCTCACTTGTCTATAATATATTAAATATTACATTAAACGATAATCACTTTTGGACAATTATAACCATACTACAATTCAATTATTTCAATACAGTAAATTACAATAAATACTATAAAATCATTGTTAATGCATTTACTCTCTATTATTAATTCTCAATTAATTAACATTAACATTTATTTTCATTTAATTAATATTAATTAGAATTCACATTCGAGAATGCACTTCATTATTCACGTCCATATATGCTAATTAGCATCAAGTTTCATTTAATTGAAAATTAAATTATGTTCATTTAGTATAAATGATTTAACATTCATTGGCACATATATATTTTTTAGTATTAATTTTAAATTAATTAACATCCACATTAATTCGTGTATTGTATTTGTCATTCATCTTTATTTACACATTTACTTTAAATTCTAATATTCAAAATCAAATATGCATTTCGCTATTTACGTACATGTTTAATAATTAATATTTATTTTCAGGGGCTTACAATTCTCTCATATTTAGATCAATAGGATAAACGGATGGTCAAATATTAGTTTCATGGCACTTATAAAGCATTCTAGAATGATGTGCAAAGCATATTCAACTATAACTAGTTATTGATAAGTGCGTCTTATACACTTATTTATGGCACAAAATATGGACAATTAATGGTAAACATATCGAAATATAACTTAATTCTTTATAAATTATGTTTTGTAGGATAACATTGATAAATATAGTGGAATTTAGAACAAACAAAAAAAAAAGACTAAGAGCCCGTTTGGTAGAGATTAAAATCGGATTAAAATTGAAGAACTGGCCGTTATTGTTGACTTTAATTGGACGAATGAGACCCAATAACAGCTATATTTTCAATTTTAATTTGATTTTAATTGGTACCAAACGGGCCCTAAAATGGAAGGAAATCAAAGTTCAGGGACCAAAGTGCAAATATCATAAAGATGACTCAAAATAAGAAATGAAGATGTGAAATAGTCAAAAATCAATTGAGTAAGGGAATGGAGTTTTGGAAGAAGAAACGAGAAAAGAGATCACCAAGTGAGAAATGGAGATCGGGGACTAAAACGCAAAGAATGAAAGTCTGCTTGAACTAGAAGTGTATGGTCGCATGGTGTGATGCAGGGCCTTGTGGAGCTAAAACTGGTTGAACCATGCTATAGCATGGTACATTTTCGAAGAAAAAAATTCTAATTCCCTTGCATGATTTCAACTTTTATGAAAACAAATATTGGTGCGTCTTTTAAAGACTTAGGGTCGTAGTGAGAGCGCATTACAACATATTCTAAGAGATTTTGGGAGCAAGGAAGAAGGGAAATAAATTTGGCATATATAAATTGCCATTGGCTCTAATAGGGGATATAAATATAGCGCTATACTATATATGAATCTTTAAGTGTTCATAAAAATTTATGAAATCTTATATATTCGCATCCGTCATGTAAATATAGTCGATCATATATGAAAGTAGGTTTAACATTACTCGAGAGATATTGTTAAATAAAATATGAACATTAATTCATCAAAATTTAATCGTGCTGTCAGAATGTAGAACTAATGTTAAAAATGATTATTGTATGAGAATCCAGGATCTTAGTGCGTTTGTCGTTTATTAAATACATCAATTTACATTTAATTTAATTAATTAATTCATAATTACATAAATAGATTATTTTAGTTATAAAATTTTGTAATAAACAAACACATCACATTATTCTTGTTTCGATTAAGATCGCGATAATTAAAATTGAACTAATCGATCTCCGTGGGACGATATTTGGACTTATAATTTACTTTATTATTTGTTAACGAACTGTACACTAATTGTGATTTTAATTCGAAATATATTTTTATAAACAATTATTCTCACTCTCTTTAATTTTTTTTATTTATTTTTCTATCTTGCCTTATCTCACTCAGATCCATGATCATGTCCATTTTCTATCGGTCAACATATTTTGGGGAGTGTCACCAACTAAGATTGTAATGAATTTTAAAAGATTATAATTTTTAACCAATTCATGAATTTGAATAGATTCATATAACTATCAGCTTATTCACCAACTCATTTTTATTTATTTTAAAATTCTAATAAATGATGTTAAAATAAATTAATTACTTCTTTCATAGGGATTACAATCAAATATTCAATATATATTGATAAAATGTGTGGTTAAAAAATTGCGGATCTCATAAATTATACGATAACAATTAATTGTTCACTTTAACTGAAATTAAAATCTGAATTATAATTTTTATCAAATATAGACAAAATATCAAACTTCCTTGACACCAACCAATTGATAACTTTTAGGGATAATTGTAGTAGCGATATCAAATATTTCATTTAGTAGCAGACTCTGCCCAAACCTTTCATTCGTCATCCACAGTACCAAACATTTCAAAACGTTGTAGTTGAAGTTCAAATTGATGGTTTCTTTTAATTTAACCACTAGTTGACAAAATAATTGATATTGACAATAATTTTGATTAATTGTTAAATGTTAAAATAGTAAATTTATATTTTTTTATAATAAAATAACTAAAATTACAAACAAAAAATTAACTTATTTTTCTCCATCCACCCCACCCCAAAACCATTACTAACACTGCCATCTCCCCCGTTGTCACCTTCATTCCCATCCCACAACAAATTTTTCTTCGAATTAGCGCTACCCGCCATCGCACATATGTTCACAGAGGTCGTCACCGTTCAAGAAAGCCCGTGGAAGACTAATCTGGTCATTCCGTTAATGGAAACAACGTGATTACCACTAGGTCAATGCTAATAACTGCTTCCATCTCAACATCTATGGTGCTTGAAGCTAGTGCATCCAACAATCTTGCACTTTCACATCGTCTTTTGTTCGTGACCCAAAATATTAACGGGTAGATTAAGGTACACCATACGGACTAGGTCCCAGCCATTCTTGATTCCCAAAATTCATCTAGTTTTTACAACCCATTTGGTTCTAATAAAAATATGTGAAAACCTACAAATTATTTTTCCTGAAATTAGCAATAAGTTCTCCGGTTTTAGGTCCATCTTCCCCACATTCTCTAGTCGAATAGCCAAAATATCATGTTGATTTTGGAATTAGGACTCGAAATTTAAAAAGAAATGGAGCTTTTCCAGTTAGCCCTTCACAAAATTGGTCATCAAATTGGGCACTCCAAGAGATCTCCACCGAGCATGTGAAATGTTTTTATTTACTTTTTGTTTGTTTGAGGAGCTTTGGTCGATGTTAATGGATTGGGTAGGGAGAGCTTTGGCTGGTAGCGACACTACCTTTTTGTGTTTGGTTTTGGAGTGGGGACAGGGTTTTGTTGGGTGATGAGAATGAAGGTGTCGGTGGAGGAGATGACAGTGGCGTCGGAGTTGGGTGGGTGCGGTGGATCGTCCGGTAGTTGTGGTGATGGTTTCAGGGTAGGGTGGGGTGGATGGAGAAGAAAAATGGGGAAATGAGTTTTTAATTTTAATTATTTTATTATAAAAAATGTAAATTTACCATTTTAAAATTATTGTCAATGTCAATTATTTGGTCAACTAACGGTTAAACTAACATAAACCATCCATTTAGACTTCAATTGCGATATCTTAAAAGGTTTGATACGGTAGATAACACAAATGAAAGATTTGAAAAACGTTTACTACTAATTGAAAGATTTGATAGCGTTGCTATAATTACCGTTGACTTTTATGATTGAGCAATAAAGCTCACCTTGCCCATCAAACAAAATAATGTAAAAAAAAATTGGGATTATGGTAAATATACAACACAATCTATATATTTTTTATATCAAGAGTTGACTTGAAAATATTTTAATTGGATAAAAATTTTATTAACCTAAGAAAAAATTGTCTTGTCTATTTTTTTGACACCGCATCAATTTATGAGCTTGTTTGAGACCCCTTTTTAGATAGAAATGTATTTTGAAACAGTGATTTGATGAAAAATATGTGATTAAAAATAAGAAAAAAAATTTGAATTTCTATGAGTGGATAAAAATAAGTGAGAAAAATGTCTAAAATGGGAAACCAATATGAAAGATCGTGTGATGGGTGAGGCATAATCGAAAAACTGCAGGTCCATTTGACCTTTCGTAGTCCTATCACACTGAAGAATTCCACCTAATCCCGGGATTCAAACCAACGAGTATTATAAATGTTCGCTCAACTCTCACTTCCCAAACCCTCCCTATAGGCTATAGCCGTGACTCAGTTTTTCTGGAAAATTTTGACTCACTTCCATTTTCTTTTATTTTTTATTTCTATTTAACAATCTTCTGGCTAAGGTTCCGGCAAGAATGGGGTCGGCGCTGCTGTCAGATCTGGGGACGGAGATCGCTATCCCAGTGTGCGCAGTTATTGGTATAGTGTTTTCGCTCGTGCAGTGGTTCCTTGTTTCGCGTGTGAAGGTCTCGCACGAACCCGAGGCGTTGTCTATGGGAAGCAAAAACGGCAAGAATGGATACAACGATTACTTGATCGAGGAAGAGGAAGGCATCAATGACCATAACGTCGTCGCGAAGTGCGCCGACATTCAGAACGCCATCTCCGAGGGTTAGCATTTTATACTCATTTCTCCAGATCTCTCTACAATTAATCCAGATCTGATTTTATTTTGAGTAGTGCTGTTTTACACTAGTCCTAGGTGTGAAGGACCGCAGGCACCCGTGAAACTAGGTGACAGCACAAGTTATTCTTTTATTTTAGCATATACATTAATATTAGTACGCATTCGATTTTTATGAACACATTTGAAGTTAATATAATTTATATCTATTATATTTTTTGAAGTTTAAATTCGTAAGAGGAGACTCGGTGAATGCTTTTTAGCTGAAATAAGCGGGTATTAAATAGTGAATTTTTTACTCATTTTTTTTTCTTGTGCTTTAGCTATTCCTTCCCAAATCCAGTGTCTTTGTTTTGAGTAGATTGTTTTTAATAATAATTATGAAGTATCTTTATATGAATCTGTACTAATTTTCAAAATAATACTGTATTTTTTATAATCCTAGATTTGACTCAGTACTTCGGCTCCTGGGCCTCATCGAGTGGACTCTTTTTTAAAAGAGAAGTATCAAAATGTTTTCAATTATATATCAATTTTTTAAGAAATTAATAAAGTAAGCTAAAAAATAATATATCTACGAGATGAAACGAACTGGCTTGCGAAACAAAAAGTGCGATCTCAAAATAAGCTCGAGCCCACAGTTGAAGGAAAAAATGTAACAATTCCATCTGAAATGGGTTTTGGATTTCCCGTCTAAGTCAGGCATGGTTCCGCCTAGTCTCTTATTTTTATGTATTTATCGGATGGCAAAATGCCCTATTCGGACCCACCAAGGAATTGGACTCTTTTACTTTTTATTATGAATATGAATTTAGATTTAAATTGTATTTAAAATAAATAAATAAATGAATTGAGCAAAAAGTGAAATATTTTTAGCGAATCTTTTCGTGACTCACACCGATGCCGTCCCTGACCCTAATATTTGGGATTTTGTCTATGTCTATGGAGGGGAGATGGGAGTTTAGGTTTTGAATATTGCCACTTGAACAGGCGGATAAAATACGGACTNTATTGCCACTTGAACAGGCGGATAAAATACGGACTGAGTTGATAGTGTATGTTTGAATGGTTTTTTACATTTATCAAACTAATCAAGTGTCTGCTGTTTTTGAACCTGTCATTTAGCCCCGTTTGATCCTTATTAAAATTCTCATTCTTATTCTTCTACTCATTTTCAATCGCACATTTTTCAATAAAATAATATTTTTCAATCATATTAATAATTTTTTTTTTTTTTAACCACATATTCTCCATTAATTTACTAGTTTAAAATAAATTCTTCCAAATTAATATTACTCTGTTTGTATATCATAATTGTTATTTGTTAGGTATTGTTGTATCCAACAAAGGGTTGGGGTGTAATTTGAACAGGCGGATAAAATACGGACTAAGTTGATAGTGTATGTTTGAATGGTTTTTTACATTTATCAAACTAATCAAGTGTCTGCTGTTTTTGAACCTGTCATTTAGCCCCGTTTGATCCCTATTAAAATTCTCATTCTTATTCTTCTACTCATTTTCAATCGCACATTTTTCAATAAAATAATATTTTTCAATCATATTAATAATTTTTTTTTTTAACCACATATTTTCCATTAATTTACTAGTTTAAAATAAATTCTTCCAAATTAATAATACTCTGTTTGTATATCATAATTGTTATTTGTTAGGTATTGTTGTATCCAACCATAAAAATGCTACTCCTACACACCTTGGTACACAACTTGGTACACATCCCTTTCACATGATGGTGGGACCCACGTGGGGTCCACAATCGCGGGCCCCACCCCCATGTGAGAGGGATGTGTACCAAGTTGTGTACCAAAGATGTAAGAGTAGCATGGTTGATCCAACAAAGGGTTGGGGTGTAATAATGACAGAAATGAGCTGGCACTGAGGGTAGGTCCACCTTTTTCACTTCTTGTTAAAGTGCAACGTTATTTTTTTTATTGTACCATATTTTGGGAACAGCATTAGTAATTCTGCTTACAGCTGGCGAGGCGACTTATCATCGACATGATGTTTCCGTCGCTATTATCATATTATAATAATTTGTCTCAATTGAAGAGTACTAATAATTAAAGTGTTCATTGCACGTGAAGGATGGTGTTTCTTTTTGTAGCACCTGTTATTTAGCCTTATTATTTTATTGCTGTCGGTGGGAATGGCGTGTAGTCTATAGTTATTTATAATTTTAGATATTGATGTTATTTTTGTTCTGAGAGCATCTTTGGTGACCTTAAAAAGTTTACCAATAGTAATATGTAATTTACGTATATATAATAATAACTTGTAGCTTCTAATTTTTTTTAACATATCCAAACATCTTTAAAAATAAATAAATTAATCTTTACTTATTAAGCTTAGCATATTTGGCTCCTAGTCCTGGACAAATTTGGCAGTGAAGTGTTTGTGTGACCATAGCTATTAGACCCGATTTGGTCACTAGCTAGACCTCTGTCACTGCATCAATGGTTGGACTGATGCGCCAATGATCACTAGTTTAAATAAAAAGTTTTTTTTTTAATTTCATATTGAAAATGATGTATTAAAACAATTGGAAGTTTAAACATTAATTCATAGTGGAAGGAAATATTATTAACATGTTTCATTACTACGTTGTTTTGTGATTATCCTGCAAATTATTATTAATAAGTTCAGTTTTCTATTGTTATCTTACAAGGTTAGGTTAGGTTATATGAATATCAATGTTTAACCGAGTCTACTATTTCTGGTTGTAACAGGTGCAACATCTTTCTTATTTACGGAGTATCAATATGTTGGTATTTTCATGGTTGCTTTTGCGGTTCTCATCTTTTTGTTCCTGGGCTCTGTGGAGGGTTTCAGCACAAAGAGCCAGCCTTGCACCTATGACAAGGAAAAATTGTGCAAGCCTGCTCTTGCTACTGCTATCTTCAGCACCGTATCCTTTTTGCTTGGTGCTGTCACTTCAGTCCTTTCTGGTTTTCTTGGGATGAAAATTGCTACATATGCAAATGCAAGAACTACACTGGAAGCGAGAAAAGGTGTCGGGAAAGCCTTCATTACTGCATTCAGATCTGGAGCAGTCATGGGTTTTCTCCTAGCTGCAAATGGCCTTTTGGTGCTATACATTACCATCAATCTCTTCAAGCTGTACTATGGTGACGACTGGGAAGGCCTCTTCGAGGCAATAACTGGCTATGGTCTAGGTGGATCTTCCATGGCTCTTTTTGGGAGAGTAGGAGGAGGTATTTACACCAAGGCTGCTGACGTTGGTGCTGACCTTGTTGGGAAGGTTGAAAGGAACATTCCAGAAGATGATCCCAGGAATCCAGCTGTAAGATACAATGCTTCCTTGAAGTCACGTTCTTTGGCATGGGAATCTGTTGTAATTGATTTAATTTTTCTGTTGCAGGTGATTGCTGATAACGTTGGTGATAATGTTGGGGATATTGCTGGAATGGGGTCTGATCTTTTCGGTTCATATGCAGAATCATCATGTGCTGCTCTTGTGGTGGCTTCCATCTCCTCTTTTGGATTGACTCATGACTTCACTTCAATGTGTTATCCACTGCTTATTAGTTCCATGGGAATCCTCGTTTGCTTAATTACCACCCTTTTTGCTACAGACTTTTTTGAAATCAAGGCTGTTAAGGAAATTGAACCAGCATTGAAAAATCAGCTTATTATCTCAACCGTTCTTATGACTCTGGGTGTAGCAATTGTTACCTGGACTTGCCTGCCGTCATCCTTTACAATTTTCAATTTTGGTGCTCAAAAGGTTGTGAAGAACTGGTAAGCTTTGATTTAGCTCTCTGAATTTGCACCAGATATAGGCGTGGAGAACATTTTATGCATCTAGTGTACTAAATTAACAATCGTATCTTCATGTTCTCTTCGATTGTTACTTTTTATTGATCTCATTACCCTTTCTGGAACTTGGACGGAAAGAGTGATTGACATTTTTACCCGCCTTTATTAACTAGGGTTGCTATGGTTCGAATATAGGCTCAAACATGTTTTTTGGGATTGTTGGGTTTTATCTCTCATGATGTTTCTTAAGTTTCGTTCCCATATTGCTTATGCATTCATTTCATTCAATAAAGCATCATTAATATATAGTCCACAGTACTCTAATTTTTTGGGTACCTTTACCTATTGTGGCTTTACAGGCAGCTGTTCTTGTGTGTGTGTGTCGGGCTTTGGGCTGGACTTATTATCGGTTTTGTGACTGAGTATTATACCAGCAACGCTTACAGGTGAACCTAACTATTTTTATGTCTTCATGCAACGATGCCATTTGATCCCTACGTTCTTTTTATAGCATCAGTTTTCTTGCTAGAATCTGATTTCTTCTATCCTATTCATTTTTGCCCTCCAGCCCTGTGCAAGATGTTGCTGATTCCTGTAGAACTGGTGCTGCAACCAATGTCATATTTGGCCTTGCACTGGGATACAAATCAGTCATCATTCCCATTTTTGCCATTGCAATTAGTATTTTTGTTAGTTTCACCTTTGCTGCCATGTACGGTATAGCAGTGGCTGCCCTTGGAATGCTAAGCACAATTGCCACTGGGTTGGCTATTGATGCTTATGGTCCCATCAGTGACAACGCTGGAGGAATTGCTGAGATGGCTGGAATGAGCCGCAGGATTCGTGAGAGAACTGATGCCCTTGATGCTGCTGGGAATACCACTGCTGCTATTGGAAAGGTATTTGCATTTTGTCATTCTTTATTATTGTCCTCGTAATCTGTGTCCAGATTGTTGGCTTTTTATCCTTATATGATAAATCATAGGCACAGTTTGCACTTGTATCCCACATGGAAAAATGAAACAGTTACCATCATTTATGTGTCTTCTACATCACAATTGTATATAATAGCTTGTTACCTTCTGCCAAAGCAATGGTATCTGTTACTTCATAGCCTAGTTTTAATTTGCACTATCTATGTCGAGCTATAATCTTTGTTTGTTCCCAGGGATTTGCCATTGGATCTGCTGCACTTGTGTCATTGGCGCTATTTGGTGCCTTTGTGAGTCGGGCAGAAATTTCTACAGTTAATGTTTTGACTCCTAAGGTGTTCATTGGGTTGATCGTTGGGGCTATGCTTCCCTACTGGTTCTCTGCCATGACAATGAAGAGTGTGGGCAGTGCAGCCTTGAAAATGGTCGAGGAAGTTCGTAGGCAGTTCAACACTATTCCTGGTCTGATTGAGGGTACCACAAAGCCTGATTATGCCACTTGTGTGAAGATCTCGACTGATGCATCCATCAAGGAGATGATTCCCCCTGGTGCCCTTGTCATGCTTACACCTCTAATTGTTGGAATCTTCTTTGGAGTTGAGACCCTCTCTGGAGTTCTTGCCGGTTCTCTTGTTTCTGGTGTACAGGTACGAGTTTCCTAACAGCACTCCATTTCCGTTCCTAATGAATGTTTAACATCTAGTTTTTATTGTGTTTTTATGCATTAAAAATAATTTATTTTTGAGTTTTTTATCATGATTTTTCTCTTGGCTTTTCGTGTTGTCTTCCTACAGATAGCAATATCTGCATCGAACACAGGTGGTGCGTGGGACAATGCCAAGAAGTATATTGAGGTACAAACATGCTTTAAGTGAAGAAAGTTTGTTCTTTCTCATATATAATCATAGTCGAGCAGTGTAGTTTACTTTTATACTTATTTATTAGGCTGGTGCTTCGGAGCATGCGAGGACTCTTGGGCCGAAGGGATCCGACCCACACAAAGCAGCTGTTATTGGTGACACCATTGGGGATCCTCTCAAGGACACTTCAGGACCATCACTCAACATTCTTATCAAGCTCATGGCAGTTGAGTCGCTTGTGTTCGCTCCCTTCTTTGCCACCCATGGTGGACTTCTTTTTAAGATCTGAGGGACGAATATGCCCAGGAAAGCTGAGGGAAAGAACGTCATTCTACTTCTGAATATCACCCATCTGTCATCTCACAACTCTTTTCTATTTATTAAGTTAGCTGGTATCTGAATTTTATTTTTGATGAGCTGATGATGATAGTAATTGTAATGATAAGTGATGATGATGATGATAGTAATTGTAATGACAAGTGCAATGGTGTGATGTGAATTACCGATCTTATCATAGGAGAGCTAAGATCAAATTTTCAGTACGATTAGTTTAGTTTGTTTCCCCTATAACCCCATTAATTTTTATTTTTAAGTACTTCTGAATTTAATATTTGGTGGGGTTAAGGGGAATGTTGTCAATCTCAACACTGTTTTTTGTTCGTAATGGTCCTTTTTTCATCATAAGTTTTGTGTATTCTTTATTGATTTTTCTAGTTCATGGATGAAATGGTTTAGCTGAGAAAAGTATATGATTTGTTCACATTTCACATGCAACCTTGATGAGGTAATGACCGGTGCCAAATTTTTGGGTATGGGGACAGGTCGTAGTGAATTTATGTGATTAGATGAATGCGATAAATAGATGAGATGTTAGAGGTGAGAACACGCACAATCATATGGATATGATTTCAAAATGAACCAGTTTATGTTTAGAAACATTTCCGACTAGGATATGTTTCTCAGAGTAAAGAGCGTTATGAAAAAGGGCAGCCCAGCACCAACCTCTATAGTCAGGCTGCACAGGGCTCGACTTTAGATGCACAGGACCCACAAGGGTATTAAAAATTAAAGCGGGGTTCTCCTCCAATCGGCTCTGTGGACATCTTAGACCTTGACTAACCGGCCCTCTTTAGCTTCAAACTTCAGGTTTTCTTCAAGAAAAACCCTACAATTTCTTCATTTTAAATTCAAATGACAATAAAACTCACAGGTCTGGCACAACTTGGCTCGACAGGTCCCAGCATGGTCCATTAGAAAACTGGGTAGTGTTGGCTCAACACTATACATTTTACCTCTATCTTCCGCTAAACAGCAGGGAAGCCAAGATCTTCTCTGTTATATCCTCCAACCCAGCTCCCAGCATGGTCCATTAGAAAACTGGGTCGTGTTGGCTCAACACTACAGTTTACACCTCTATCTTCCTCCAACCCACAACACTCTTCCACTTGTCTACTTCATTAATGGTGCAAGTCATAGTTAGAAACTTGCTAAGATCTTAACATAGCACCATGGAAGATTGTACATTACTTAAATCAAATAAAGACGACCATATCATCACTAAACCATAGACCATGTATTTTGTCCTCCACAACTTCAAAGAAATTTAAACGCCCTAAAGGATGTGACTTCAACCCCATTATCCCATTCAATTTCCATCCCCAATCAAACAAACAAGAGCACATTGGAATCCCAAATACAATACCTCTCAATGGCAAAAGTCCCACATCACAATATCATATGCTTTATGCAATATAGAATAATAGCAAAGGCATACAAGTCTTTTTTTGTGGAAGCTTCCTTGGTTGTCAAAGAGAGCAAAATTTTCCAGGGTTGTGTAGATCTTTAGCCCAATTTCCCAAGAAAATTTGAACATTTTCTATTCATTGAAGCAACCTGGGGTGCTTGTTTTTTAGGGTCTAATGAGTTGCATACTCTGCGTTGGGACAAATCTCCTCCACCCCAAACTTTTCCGGACTCAAATTATGGACTATTGAAGATTGAATTCTAAATTATTGAGATTTCCCCCCTCCAAATCTTCTCTCTTCTCTATCTCATCCTTTATTCTTCTCAATATTCTATTGTTCTACATACTGCATCACTAGGTCAACGATAATCTAGTGAAATATGTAATCAGAAGGCCAATGAAACCATATCAGAGTTCACGAGGGCCAAGGCAAGACAAGCTGCCTTTTAAACTGGAGGAAAAGATTCGTAAAAATTATAGATGCTACTGAAACTCAAAAACTTTAGTCCTCTCTAATAGCAAGAAGAAATCGCCACAATAATATGCTTCACACAAACCCAATTGAGCTTCAATAAAGAACTGGCCGAAGCGAGGAGTAAAAATTACAGATGATGAGAAATCCTCTAAATAGAGAACATCAAATAATATCGATCCACAACATCATATGGTGGACAAATATTGAAGCTAAATTAAATAACAAAAGATTCCCAAGGTTACACAATCACCAAATAATAAGAAATGTTTCTATTTTCAAAATAAATACCAAAACAAATACTCCTGGCTACAAGTAAAACCCCATATAAATGTAGATTCTCTGATTAACTGAAAAATAAAGTTAGTAAAATGTTTCTCACCTTTTCTTCTTTGGTGGCTGTTGGTGGTCTTCCTCGTCGCTGTCATCGTCATCGCCGTCCTCTTCATCATCGTTGTCATCTTCTTCATCATTGCCTCCATCACCATTAGCCTGAACCTCATCATCAGAATCCGCATCATCATCATCATCATCCATATTGCTTCCTTCTCCAGAATAATCATCCTCATCGTCACTGTCATCAACATTATTATCGTCGTCGTCGTCATCAACACATTCACCCAAATTTTTGCTTTCCTCAGACGTTGCAGTTTTATCAAGGTTGCCATACAAGAATCTGCAGATGGAGTTAGACAATCTGATGATAAGTTGTTTTTCCTTTGGTTTTCTATTCTCCGACAAATAATGTAAGATGAAATTAAAACTCTTATACCTCCTCTGTCTCGGATAGATGTGGAAACATGTCAGTCAATATCACTGAGGAAGAGATCCGGTCTAGAATAAAAAGAAAAGATAATTAAAACACGTCGATAAACTATCCCAGATCAATATGTACACAACAAGTTTCCACTGTTATCTTAGCGTGGGGATATAACGATTGCAACGACAGGTGTCACTTCATAAGCCCAATAGACTTGAATTCTTCATACACTAATAAGATTGACTTTAACGAAGACACAAAAGATTTTCCATAAGCCATTATTGTATCTATATCTAGGACTGCAGGCTAAGCTTGAAACAATAAATAGACACCATAATCTTCCTCTAGATTCCATCCAATTTGTCTTATTAGAATGCGAAACTTATATATACAATGCTACCAAAATTCACAAAGTTATGCAAGCAAAATGAATCAACTAAACCAAACATTAATTTAATTCTAAATGGTGCAGAGATTTTCTCTATAATCCTAGGCAAGATGATAATCAGAACATATATAAACAGACTTTTGATTCAACTTCACTTCTCGATCTCGCACCAACCAAACACAGCATTCTAAAAAGACCAAAGAAAGCTAAAGTAAATTCCAAGATTACAAAAAGAATCCAACAAACAAGAATCAGCAGCATAGCCCAAGCCCAATTAGTAAAAATATAAAATAAACTAATAACTCAAGAAAGAAAAGTAAAAAGTATCAAGAGAACCTCTGCAATCGCATGGCAGCATTACTAATACTAGATAAACACATAAATAAATAAAACGCTAGAGAGAAAAGGATCTCAGAAGGTACCAAGAAAAGAAGCAAGACGAGAGAATTCTGAGCAGCAAAAACTGCTCCAAGAACCACAGAACCCATCATCCTTTGTAAAGCAACACTAGCAGAGCGCAGTTTCTCCACCATTCTTTTTCCCTCTTTTCACCTTTGAAAACTGGGGTGGGACTTTGGGAGAGGCGAGGCAGTGACTGTAAGAGGGTTTAGGCTTTGCTGGTAAACGAGGGAACAAGACAATTATTAGGGTTTTGTAATTTCACGCCTTGATCTCTCCAAATCCCAGAAGGATTGAAATCTTCGAGTAATTATAGCAATATTTTCTGAAGACCAAAATATGTACTAATGGTGATTGGTGAAGAAATTCATAAATTACCAAATTTATTCGCTCTTTTTAGACTCGGTTCAAGTTCAACTTCATGCTCATTAAGATTAATTTTTCAATTAAGTGTTTTTGAGCCACATTATTTTATAGAAGGGTAGATTGATAAGAATGTTGGTTGAAAAATAAAGAAAAATTATTGATATGATAAAAAAATATTATTTTATTGAAAAATGTGTGTTTGAAAATGAGTAGAATAATTATAATGAAAATTTTATTGTGGCTCAAATAGGGTAGTGTGTGTTTGAATCTCATTAAAATGAGAATAAAATATTTGGAATAGTGATTGATGGGCGAATGTG
>CAIGRS010159256.1:0-21140 GCA_903798395.1 Fraxinus floribunda | reverse complement strand
ATGCATTTCAATATTATTAATTCTAATTACAAGTTAATTAGAATTTCATATTTAAGAATTCATTTCATTATTCACATTTATGTATGCTATAATTAACGTCCAATTTTACTTAATTTGAAATCAAATGAATGATTATTGTCACATATATATTTTCTGGTGTTATTTATAAATTAACTAGCATTTACGCATATTAAAATATTATTTTTACTGCACTTATAAAATATTGCACGTCATCAAATATTTGACAATACGAAAAAATCAGTGTTAGTTTGCCGGACACCTCAGATAACCCACTAATATTCCTAGTTTAACTTGAGGAGTTGAACATGATGAAACACTGACATCAGTGCACCTAGGAGTTGCTCCCATGTTGCAACTTGCAAAAACATCTTAGGCTAATGTATGCTTTTTAGATATGCTGCAATTTCCAGCCATCCTTGCAAGTCAATATTGCCCCATTTTATAATTCTTCCGTAGTGGTTGACTTCTTGACCCGTTGTGGGTCTAAGTAAAATTGTTATATTGGAATAGATTCAAACAAAGTAGTTAATAAAATTTCTTTTTTGTTTAATGATATTTAATCTAATATATCAAATATATTTGATTCATAGTCATGTAATATTGTATGAGCATTAGGAACAATGCACGCGCATTATTTAAAGACTTTCTTTCCTTTTTATTTTCGAACTTCAATCGATTTTACCTTGGAGTTTTTCTTTGTATGATTTTTTTTTTACGAAAGTTAAGATCGTCCTTTTTTTATCGTTAATGACTGAAAACTACAGAATTTTAGAGTTTTTCAAATTCTTGAAAACCCACAACTTTGTATATCAAAATTAATTACCGTTATTTCAAGTGAATCCATGAATTTCCATTTTTCTACACTTTTTTAATTTCTTCAAATCAACGAGTTTTTAGTCGCGTTTTTATTCTGATCAACTCTCCATCACTTCAGTTAGGATTGCAATAGTGTGGGCTAGGGTCGTGGTTGCCCTCCTAGTGCCGTCCTTCATTGGGGATTTCTAGGAAAGAGGCGATACGTGAAAGTCAAAATGAATCATTTTGTCATTCCTAGCTTCGCCTGCCAAATATAAAATCAATTGCAACTTTGGAAGTTATTCCCTAAATGCTAACGTAGACAATTGGTAATGCTCAACGAATAAGTCATAAAAGTAGAGCACAAGTTAAATGCATCCAATGAAGTAATCATATATAGCAAATTAGTAAAGTTTCCTAAAGCATTCGCACAATCTTTAATTAGTATTTATTAAGGTCACTTTTCTAAGGGTTTAGAAGTTATTATGTTGTTGTGTTCTATGGACTGACAAAATATTAGTTATTCAATCTAATACTAACTTAATAAACAATGACTCTCATGACTTATTATTTTATGTGTTTGGTTCTTTTAATAATCAAGGATTAAGTTTTCTTTTGTAGTATTTCTTAGTATTTTCTCTTCTTGCATATGACAAAATGCCATGGTTGGGATCAAGACATTAACCATGTTAAGGTATTATCACCAATTGTTAAGTGCTCTCTCTTTGCAATTTTGTTGACCTCGGTAGTGGATTGAATCTCAAATAAGATAATTTATGATCCGACGTTGTAAACCCTAGTAAATATTTGTTCCGCCTTTTGTTTATTTAAGTCAAGTCTTATGCAAGTGGATGAACCCGTTTGCTATATGTTGTGTGCCTTAGATAAAATTCTAATGCATCTTATTGAGAAGAACCTTCCTTGACCTACAGAAAGGAAGAAAAACAGGGAAACACAATACACGTGGGGTCCATTTTTTCAAATAATATTTAAATCAGCTGAGACCCACATCATGTAAGTATTCTGTATAACCTCTGGGACTAATTTTCTGTACATTCAACAATATTCTATTGAGAAATCGATGTCTTATTCGAAGGAACAGTAGCATGACAAATAGTTTAGTCCGATTTTGGTGTCCATTCAGGTGCAAACATACCCCATACATTGATTTGAATTTCTAATTCCATTATAGTTCAATGGAGTAATGGATGATAAGAATCAAACTCTTTCAATCAAAGAAATATTTCGACGATTCCCATGTTGAACTTATTGTTAATTTGTTATTAATATTAATTAATCAACTTATAATTAATTCATTAGCTAAAGTCCTTCCCATGTTAAAATATCACTAGTTATTTTTCATTGCGAGCCATTGAATAAAAAAGCTATAATCGTCATTTTCTTTGATCTCCACAAAAATCGATAAACTTTCAATTCTTGTAAGTTGTAATCTTGTAGAATTAAAGGGTTGATAGAGGGTAGAGTGCAAATTCTTATGAGCTAAACATTTTTTATTATGCAGAGGGCGGCTATTTGAATTGACCGAATAGACTAACAAGCATTTCTAAATACGAAATTTGACTGTCGAAAGTTTCTAAAAGTTGTGGACTGGGTACAATGTCTTTTACTTTGCTTCTAATCGAATTTTTGCTTCATCTTTGTGGGCCTCATAAAAATATTTAAAGTTGGTTGGTTGAGAGATAATGGAATTTTTGACTTCCCTCCTGTAAATCAACTTTCATCTCAGTGATCGGATTACCCCCAAATCCCCTGGCACTTGTACAAGTAGCATGGTTCTACCTCTAATATGGTCATTTAGACTTTGAAATCAATAACAAAATTTGAAAATGGTGCAATAGCAAAATGTATTTCTCGGAGCGTGTTAGAAAAAGTAATTGAATTTTTGGTACAACTTTGTGGGGGCCTGATAAAGAAAAATTTAAAGTTCATTTGTCGAGAAATAATGAAAATTTTGACTTTTTGATTTTCAGCATATCAATCAACTTTCATTTCAGCGATCAGATTACCGTTAACGTATCAACATTTAACGTATCAACATTTACCTCCAAAAGTTATTCCACTTGTACACGGCAAGTGCCAAGGCACCCATCTCCTTGCCATCGGGAGGACAAAAAAGGGTCCCTTGGCCTTGTACAAGTGGCATGGTTCTCCTAATGCGGTCAATGGCGAAATTGAAAATGGTGCAATATTGAAATGCATTTCTCATAGCGTGTCAGGAAAATTAATTTGATTGAATTTGTTACTATCAAAATTTGTTGAAAATCTAATTTTAAGCAGCAAAACAAGTGCTCACTTTCATTGATTTAATTTCTTTCAAAATGTATGTGCACAAAACAGGCATCTTCTCACACTATGAAGATGACATAAAACTACTACAATTTACTTAAAATTGTCAACTCTATGCTAACCGTTTCATTTCTACATATCACCTCATGTTTTGTAAACATTTGTTCAAGTGAAAATGATTTTTTCTAAAATATTTATAAAAGATATTGTTAGTTGCATGCATTTCGTTGTCTAGTAAAAATAAAAATAAAAATTGACAATCAGTTATTCGAAATCACTTAAAAATTATTTGATTTTGAATTCACCATTGAATATGATTACATTGATCCTCGAAACTTACTATCTAGAAAGTTTTACATTTGCGATGGCTGACATCGCTGTAGTTGTAGTTGTAGCTGTAGCTCAACGACAGTGGTCGTTTTGAAACTCATCAGTCAAGATAGAAAATGTTTTGTTTTATGGATAGATTATGTGTTAAGAGATTGAGATTAGATGGATCTGGAAGATAAATATTTTTTTTTGTCAATCTCAACATCGTAGTAGCTCAGTCATCACTGCATTTCCTCCACCTCCATCGACCCCTTTTTTTCATCTCTATCAACTTCATTTTCTCCTAACAAGAACTTTTAAAGAACAAAAAGTTGAAAATAGTCCAAAGGCCCTTTCGTCACACTAATTAAAAAATATTTGGGATCAATGTCAAATGTTTGAATAAAACCTGCACGTTTTTTTTTGTTTTTTTTGTTTTTTAAATTTGGAACTGTGGATATAGATATTGGATCGAGTTAAATTATATTTTATTTACCTAAACATGTACAAATTTTCTCTCATTATTGGAAATATATAAAAGTCTAACGAATTAGGCAACGGGCAGACAAGTGGGCCACTTCTTCTACAATCCTCTCTATGTATACATATGTTACTCAAGTAAATTGCAATATTCAAATACATTCTTGCCATTTGCAAAGTAGAATAGAATACTATAAAGGAGGCGGCGACGATGGGAAATTGCTGTTCCGACGTGACCGGCGCCCAGTCGGCAGTCGGAGGCACCGCATCTTTTCACACCAGCTCGGCAGTCAACGCACCGAACGAGGCCGTGGAGGCCTTCCTCAAGTCTCGCGGTTATCAGAGCCTCTATTCTCAGATCGAGGTACTCTATTTTTCACAAGATTTAAATTAATACAGTTTTTTCCCTGTCTAATAGCTCAACCTTTTGAACGAGGGCTAGCTGTGCTAATTATCCCGACCTAAGGGCCCTGATGCGTACAAGATTTGACTGAATACGCGTGTTTTTAACCTTGTTAACACTTTCTATATAGTGTATGTATTTGTGCATCAGTACAGTACATATTTAAGTTAATGGAGCGTGAAACATTATTATCTGAAATCTCTTTTAGAAGGAATCGAGCTAGAATCAGTAAATAGTAACTAGCTTGCATTTATAAGTGTACTAACAGTTTTCTGTAATCTTGGTTTTGGCAGCTTAAAATCGGAACATTGAAGTTAAATTGATGCTTAGTTATCTTCGAACTTAGATTCTTCGACTCATATTCCACGTGCCAATCTGTGTACACAAGCTGTTTTTCTAGTAAAACGATGAGTTTACCCTGATTTTAGCTACTTAAATTCAAAATATTGAAGTTAAGGTTGATACTTAGTTATTTTCGAACTTTGATTCTGTGTCTCATATTCCTAATTCCATGTTCCCCTTGGCACAGTGTTGTGCGGGTGGAAATCTTGGCAAATGCCAATAGATAACTGAATCAAATCTCATTAAATAACTGACCTTTTTTACAAGGATTTTCGATTATAAACATTTTTGCAGTATGCCAAGAGATCTAAAAGAGGATTGCTAAACCATTTTGCCCACTATCTCAATTTAGTATATTAGTGATAAGTTGTGTCGAGGTACATATATTAATCATTAAATTATGCCATCTTGAGAGTTTAGGATTTGGTTGTGATTTTTTTTTTTTTTTTAATATTGTAATTATAATTTTAGTCACCATGCGGAAAACTTGCGATTGGTTGTAAAAATGGTGTAATAAAATGGAAAAGGTAAATTATAAACTCCATATAAATTCCCTTTTGATGTAGTTTGCCTTCCAAATATTGATCAAGAACTCCTATATGATGTATGCTTAAAAAATAACGGCAGAGGTAGTTCTTATATTGTGATCTTGTCAGTCATTATACAGACCCGTCTCCTCGATGCTTACAGATGAAAAATTTATACTAACATATCTGAAATAATAGTCTTATGGTAAAAGGATCATGTCTACTGTTATTGCAGACCATGTTTGACTCTATCCTATATACTCAGGTTGGGTTAGTCTTTGGGTTACATGTGGGACATGACTCACTAGGCATGTTAATAAATTAGGATTAGTTACACTTGATACATCTGGCATTCATAGTTAAAGATTTAGTAAAAAATTAGTAAAAAGTATTGGTTTTTCTTTGGTTAAGATGTGATTTAAAATTTTTTGTAACACACTATTATGGAAATGCCTGTGATGTACTTCTAGAACACCACTCTGTTGTTATCTCTAGTAAAAAAAACTTGTCATATTTGCAATTTTTTGTAATGTTTTTTTAGGAAATAATATTGCATGGTGTGCTTTTTTGTCGTATATCTAGTTGGAAACTAGGATAGGTCCACTAAAAGTGAGCTTGAACATAGTGTTATGCAGCTGAAAATACATGATTCTTTGATATACAATGAAGAATGTCAATTTAATGTTGATTCTAAAGCCAGGATTAACCTTCATGGATGGATTTTCAGGGTTTATTTTTTCATTAATCTCTTTGTCTACCCAGCTCTTCCAGCTTTTCATGAACTGATGTTCTATTTAATCAATCCAAGTCATTGCAAGTAGAAAGAAGTGCTCTTTTCCGGCTAAACATTTAAGCCTCTAGTCCCCTTTAATTTTTTGGCAATAACTTTTCTCAATAAATGTGCAGCTGTCTCTATCGGCTTCAAATTTGCGTGATCGGGATGTGCTCTCAAAGGTTTGTAAATAATTTACCCAAAATGTTTTTTGTACTATGCATTTCACAAATACTCGTTCTTATCTTATATTTGTATCTTGAGTTGTTATTTTCCAACCCTCGGAGTAGGTAACCAAAGCTCAGAGTTTTGAGATTAATTCCACTCTCCCTCCTTTTGGCTGCCCAATCCTCAAAAACTTGTTATTCCCTGTTCTTTTAAAGGTGTATTACTTCTGTTTTCAACTAATTATATTGTCAACCATCATTTATTTAGTTTTTTGTTAGTCAAACAACTAAGATCTTTTACTACTTATACTTTGACAAATCATTTTAGTTTGAAGGCAAGTCCTTAACTAACTTTGATCATATCCTAAATATCACCAATAACATACTCCTTTCCTTTGTAGATTAAACTATGTCGAGATATATGAGGGAAAAATATAGTGCTTGTGATAGGAAGAACAGAAATTATAAAGGGAGTTTTTAATTGAAATTCAATGGTTCAGCAACAAGAACGTAGCTACAGGACTCTTCTCCACTCAATATTTGCCTAATTCTACTGCCTCAACTACAATTATTTATAGTTCCTTCTAACAGAATTAGTTTCCCCCCCTAACAGACCCATAAATCATTTCTAACCACTGCCACGTGGTCCAGCCTGCTTCCTGGACTTTCTAGAATAAGTGTAAACGATAGGAGGTCTATCACTACCCCCGGTTTCCAAAGACACCTTGTCCTCAAGGTGGAAGTCCGGGAAGTGTTGGAGCATTGTTGCCACTGGTTCCCATGAAGCTTCTAACTCAGGTAGTCCCTTCCACTGTATCAGGACCTCATGTCCCTGGTGATGCCCTGCAGGTGCCTGGCGTACCCCCAGCACCTTCTCTGGTTCCACATTCCAGTTTAGCTCGGCATTCAGAAGTGGAGGCAACTGTTGGCATGGCTCGTTTGTCCCCAGTGCTTTCTTCAGTTGAGACACATGGAAGACTGGGTGTATTGCAGTTGTGGGTGGCAAGTCTAAGCGGTAAGCCACTGGTCCAATACACTTCACAATTTTAAAGGGACCAAAGAATCTAGGGCCCAGCTTTTCATTAGGCTTCCTTGCCAACGAACGGAGGCGATAAGGGCGGAGTTTGACATAAACCATATCTCCCTCCTGAAATATCACTTCCCTTCTATGCTGGTCAGCCATAAGCTTCATCTTAGCCTGTGCTTGCTCAAGGTGTGACTTCAACTCTGCTAGTATCGCATCTCTTTCTGAAAGTAGCTGTTCTACTGCTGAAATGTTTGTAGGCTGTTTGTCATAGCGTAGCAACGGAGGAGGGTCACGGCCATACACAGCTCGAAAAGGTGTGGTCTTTGTTGATGCATGAAAAGTTGAGTTGTACCAATATTCTGCCCATGCCAGCCATGTGAACCAACTGCGAGGTTTTTCGTATACAAAGCACCTCATATAGTTTTCAAGGCAACAGTTCACTACTTCGGTCTGCCCATCCGTTTGAGGGTGGTATGCCGTGCTGCGGCGGAGAACAGTTCCCTGCAGGCGAAATAACTCGGTCCAGAAATGGCTCAGAAAGATCTTGTCACGATCTGACACTATTGAACGAGGAATGCCGTGCAACCTTACTATTTCCTTGGCAAATACACCAGCCA
This sequence comes from Fraxinus floribunda, assembly GCA_903798395.1. Classification (NCBI taxonomy): domain Eukaryota; kingdom Viridiplantae; phylum Streptophyta; class Magnoliopsida; order Lamiales; family Oleaceae; genus Fraxinus; species Fraxinus floribunda. The sequence continues at coordinate 13,373 of CAIGRS010159256.1, read as the reverse complement.
CTCCTACCGCAGTGAAGGGATGTTTAAGTGCTAAGAAGTGGCCATATTTACTGAGTCTGTCCACCACCACCAATATAGAGTCGTACCCCCCTAACTTCGGAAGGCCTTCAACAAAGTCCATTGAAACATCTTCTCAAATTTGCTGTGGAATTGGCAGGGGTTGTAGCAGCCCTGCCGGAGAAAGGGCCAGACTTTTATTTTTCTGGCACACAGGACATTCATCGGTAAACTTCTTGACATCCTGTTTCATGCCTGTCCAGTAAAGATCCCCTGTGATGCGCTTGTAGGTCCTTAGGAATCTTGAATGCCCCCCAGAGTGTTGCTATGAAATTCATGGAGGAGCTTTGGGATGAGAGAAGAAGAACGCGGAATAACTAACCTTCCTTTGTACAGCAACTGGTTGCTTACAACTGAGTAACTGGGGTGTCTCTCTGAGTCCTCCAAAAGTTCTTTCTTGAGTTTTGAGAGCTAGGGGTCGTCGTCGTCAACCTGCCTTGCCACTTCTTGAACATCCAGAACTGCGGGAGCCGAAATGACTGAGAGTTCAATGGGTGGGTTCATCCATGACAGAGCATCAACAACCTTGTTTTCCATTCCTGGCTGGTATTGAATCTCAAAATCGAACCCCAAGAGCTTGGTTAACCATTTTTGGAACTCCCCCTGAACGACCCTTTGCTCCAACAAATATTTAAGACTCCGCTGATCGGTTCTCACGATGAAGTGACGCCCTAAGATATAATGCCGCCACTTTTGGATGGATAAGACAATTGCCATCAACTCCCTCTCGTAAACCGACTTGAGGCGGGTTTTGGAAGACAAAACCTGACTAAAGTATGCTATGGGTCACTGGTTCTGCATTAGGATTGTCCCTATGACATACCCTGATGCATCTGCCTTAATTATGAAAGGTACTGAAAAGTCTTGAAGGGCTAAAACTGGTACTGTGGTCATGGCTTTCTTTAGTTTCTAAAATGCATTCTCCACCTTATATGTCCACCCGAAAGCATCTTTCTTGAGCTATTGCATAAGTGGCCATGATATTTCACCGTACCCAGCCACAAAGCGGTGATAGTACCCTGTCAGCCCAGAAATCCCCGCAACTCTCTGATGTTTCGAGGGGCCGGCCAGCTGGTCATGGCTGCACTCTTTTTCGGGTCTTCTGCTACCCCGTCACGTGAAACCAAGTGCCCCAGGTACTCAATTTGGGCCTTAGCAAACTGACACTTCTTGGAATTGGCATAGAGCTGGTACAATACTAATACCTCGAACACCATTTCCAAATGTTGGACATGCGCGGCCACATCTTTAATATACACCAATATGTCATCAAAAAACACCAACACGAACTTCCGCAAGTAACCTCGGAACACCTGATTCATTAGTGACTGGAAAGTGGCTGGGGCGTTGGTATGCCCAAACGGCATGACTAGAAACTCGTAATGCCCCTCGTGTGTCCGGAATGCTGTCTTAGGCACATCCTCTGACTTTACTCGGATCTGATGGTAACCGGATTTAAGGTCCAATTTTGAAAATATGGTGGCTCCATGCAGTTCGTCCAATAATTCGTCTATAACCGGTATGGGAAATTTATCTGAGATAGTCACCCTGTTCAATGCCCTATAGTCGACACAGAACCTTCAGCTGTCGTCCTTCTTTTTTACTAACAAAACTGGACTGGAGTAGGGGCTAGAGCTAGGTTGTATTAATCCTGCATCCAACATTTCTCGGACTAAACGCTCAATTTCGTTCTTCTGAATATGGGGATACCGGTAAGGTCGCACACTTATCGGATCAGTACCTTCTCTTAACTGGATGACGTGGTCTACTTCTCGGTTTGGGGGCAGCATCTTGGGCATGTGGAAGACGTGCTGGAACTTCTGCAGAACTGGCTGCACCTCTTCTGCCAAGTGCCCTTCCTTCAGTTCCCCTTTTTCTGCTCCTAAACTTCTTAGTTCCACCCAAACCCCGTGTCCCTCCTGTTGTAAGGCCTTGACCATAGCTTTTAGAGATACTTCAGTGTGATTCCGCCCTTGATCCCCTCTTAGTGTGACCACCTTTTCCCCAATACGAAACCGCAGGGTGAGTAATTTCCAGTTCACCTCCATACTTCCTAATCCTCCCAACCATTGCATTCCCAAAATCACATCAATGTTACCCAGCTCCAACGGCAAAAAATCCTCCACTATTCTCAATCCCTGCATCTCCACAATCATTCCCTTGCAAATCCCCTTACCTGGCACAGACACCCCGGTCCCCATCACTACTCCACCATAATGAGTAGTTGTCACAATCGGAATTTCCAGCAGCTTGACCAACTGTGCTGTGATAAAATTGTAGGTAGCCCCACAGTCTACTAGTACCGTCACCTCCTTCCCTTTTATGGCTCTCGTAAGTTTCATGGTGCCGGGAGTTAACAGTCCCACAATGGAATTAAGGGATAATTCCACGGGTTCCGGGATCTCCACGGTTTCGCATCTCTCCGACCTGATTTTCCCTTCTTCGCCGTTGGTCTCCTCCTCCTGTAGCAACAACAACCGTAGCTCTCGGTTCTTACATTGATGTCCCACCGTGAATCTTTCATCACAGGTAAAACACAACCCTTTTTCCCTCCTTGCTCGCCATTCCGCGTCGGACAGCCTCCGTATCGGAGCTTCCCTGCGCATCGTCGGTCCCTTTTCTCCTACCGTAACCATTCTTGTGGGAAATCCGTCTCCCATTCGGCCGTCCCTTTGATTTGGGGCTGTAGAGAGTGTCTTATAGCCCTTTGGGCCTGATGGATTGCACAAGGATCTCATTATTTGATCCCTCTCCTCAACTCTTTGGGCCATCTGCATGATACGGCCCAACCCATTAGGTTGATGTAACCTAATTTCAGCCCTTATGTGGGGTTTGAGCCCATTCAAAAAGGTGCTCTCAAGCACTTCTTCAGGCAGATTTACCAACGGGGCTGCTAAGGTTTCAAAAGTCTGCCGGAATTCCTCCATCGTCCCCTCCTGTCGGATGACCAGAAACTTTTCACATAAGCTACCTTCCTGAGTTGGACGGAACCTCAACAACAGTTTCCGGCGAAATGATTCCCAGCTGCGAAAGAGCTCCCTCGCCTCCGTCCATTGGAGCCACGAGAGGGCACAACTGTCGAGGCTCACACCCACCGCCGCCAACTTCTCCTTCTCCGTTAAACCATTTACCTCGAAATACCTCTCCGCCCGGTAAACCCATCCGTCTGGATTATCCCCACTGAAGATTGGCATCTCCAATTTGCGAACCCGTCGCCACTCCCTACTGTCCATACTCCGGTCAATCGCCTCCATCCCCTCTTCAATACTAGCCTCGCCCAACCCTTCCTGTGGTTGACCTATGTTTTGTGTTCGCTGTTCCATCAAAGGACCCTGGTTAACCTTGATTTGTCGTCCCCTGTCTATCGCACTTCCGGCCCCGTCCCTTCCCAATACCTGTTCCTTCGTCGCCTGAGGGTGGGTCCAAGTTGCCATAGTTTTCTGGGTTTCTTCCATTGTCTGTAAGACCCTTGCCATGTTCTGAGAGAGGTGTTCCACCGAACGTTCCAAGCCCGTTAAACGCTGCATCCCATTTTTCATCTCTTCCATTTCCCTCTCCATTGCTTCAACTTTGCTGTCCGTTTTCTTCTGGGCCATCAGGAATCAACGTGCTCTGATACCAATTTGATAGGTATCTGATCAAATAAAGGAAGAACAAAAATTATAAAGGGAGTTTTTAATTGAAATTCAATGGTTTAGCAACAAGAACGTAGCTACAGGACTCTTCTCCACTCAATATTTGCCTAATTCTACTGCCTCAACTACAATTATTTATAGTTCCTTCTAACAGAATTAGTTTCCCCCCCTAACAGACCCATAAATCATTTCTAACCACTGCCACGTGGTCCAGCCTGCTTCCTGGACTTTCTAGAATAAGTGTAAACGATAGGAGGTCTATCAGCTTGTTATTTCAAAACTATACCATAAACAATCTTTTCCTTTCATTTGCTGTTTTCCGGAATCCAATTACGTTAGTTGTTTGTTTACATTTCTTCGTTTTAGTTATTTTTAGTGGAAGAATTCTTTATCATATTTGTTAAGAGGCAATGTGCCTTGAGTCATTAGTATTAATCCTATTGTGGAAATATTGACCTAATATCTTTGAAGTCTTGTTCTCATTTCAGAGTGATCCTATGGCAATTGTCTATATTAAAGGAAGAGATGGTTCACTTCAAGAGCTTGGTCGCACTGAAGTAGTTTTAAATTCATTGAATCCTAAGTGGATTAAAAAATATTCTCTTACTTATCAATTTGAGACAGTGCAGTATTTGGTGTGAGTATCCTCACGTTGATCTATTTTTGTATCTTGTGAATTTGTAATTTGTCAGGCTCATGTATCTTAACAAACTACCTCCTATCTCAGATTTCGTGTCTATGATGTTGACACACAGTTCCACAATACTGACGTCAAGGTATCTTAAATATTTTTCTTTCTAAGTTTTACTACTAAGATAGGAACTTCCTGAATTCTTGTAGAACACATCATTCTCTGAAAGTTTGTTGGACTTCCTTATTTTCTAAACTAGAATTGTTTAGTTATCTCAGAACCATGAGTTGTCTAATAGAATCATGTAATCCTGGCAGCTTCAACTTTTTTCTGCTTCAAATCACCTACTGGCTCTCTTTGTATAAGCTCATTAGTGGCTATAGCCGAGTAGCTTCATTTGAACTAAGGGTTTACAGTATCAAAGGAGTCTCTCTTTGATATTGTACTAGTAACGAGGCACCTTTTCCTTGTAATCTCATTACAGTTGTGTTTGCTAAACTTGTAGATGTTTTTAGCATTTGATACACCTCTTGGTTTTACATATGTATATGATCTATGTATGCCTGACTCATATTAAAGTGCATCTGTGATAAAACTACAATATTTAAGTTCAAAAGAAACATTTCCTCTTGTATAGGCTCTTAAGCTTGAGGAGCAGCAGTTTCTTGGTGAGGCTACTTGTGCGTTGTCACAGGTATGGTCACTTGCCATTTTGACTAGTGTGTTTGGCTTAAAGAAATAATAATGCTAGTATAAATGTTACTACCGAAAATGAACTATGAGGAAATTATGTCATGTTGCACATCGAGTCTCCATGCTCTGTATTTTGGGTTTTATGTGTGTGTTGGTTTCTATTGATCGAATTTAATTTGATAATGATCAATTTAGCCACTTTCAAGAAAATAGTGATTCTTCTGACATCTGGCCTTTTAATGATGGCCTTTTTCATCACGTCTGTCAGTCGACTTTTCTGGCATAGCTTTTCTCAATCCATATATGTTTTCAGCACTAGCAGGCTACTGGTCATATCTGCTTTTGTTCCCTCTTAAATCTTTACTAGCTCATTCATTCCGCAGCGGAAAATGCAATAAATCATAGCTCATCCATTTCAAAATGATGCATACTTAAAAAGAGTTATTTTCTTAATCTGTACAACTCTCATTTCTTTCTATATAGATTGTCACAAAATCAAACAGGTCTTTGACCTTGGAGCTTGGACATGGAGAAGCATTTTCGGCCCATACACGAAAGTTAGGCCAACTCACTGTTTATGCTGAAGAAAGTGTAGCATCAAAGACTACAGCAGAGTTGATATTAAGATGTTCAGACTTAGAATCGAAGGATTTGTTCTCAAAAAGTGTATGGACTCAACTGTCCTTGTCTTCGTCTTCTTTCCTTTCGAACTAGAGAAAGTTGGTATGAAGCATATTCGTATTATTTGTTTTTGTAGGATCCCTTTCTGGTGATATCAAAACTCACAGAGACTGGTATTGCTGTTCCAATCTGCAAAACTGAAGTCTTGAAAAATGATCATAGACCAAAATGGAAACCAATTTTCTTGAATATTCAACAAGTTGGAAGCAAGGTATATGAAGTTGCTCCTAAAATATGAATTTTCTGTAGAGATTTGGCTGTGCTTTGTTGTGGACAGCTTGCCCACCTCACTCTCCCCATTCCACCATATATTTTATGACCCCTCTGCATCTTTTTTGCACCTTACATATGTAAAAAAGCCTTCCTTTCTTTACCAAGTTCGCTGGAAAGTGTGGAAATCTTTCAAGGCCGGGATCAAAAACACTATTAATGTCACATATTAACCATCAGTTGCTAGGAGTCCGAAATTTCCTGCAGCATTAAACTTGGACATGGATACTTTCTGTAAAAACAATTATGGATGTGGATATTTTGTCTGGAATTTTCTGTTTTCTAATATTTCCAATGGGTTTTTGATTTAATAATACTCTAATTAGTGCAGGACAGCCCATTAATCGTTGAGTGTTTTGATTTCAATAGCAACGGAAAACATGATTTACTTGGGTAAATGTCATCTTTCTTTCATTTGTATGCACTAGCTAGTTTATGGACTGAGATTCTGATTTTGCCATTTCTGTATATCCTAACTGTTCAGAAAAGTTCAGAAATCTCTGGCAGACTTAGAAAAGCTACATTCTGTTGGCATGGGAGAGAATTTATTCACCCCGTTGTCTGTTGGGCAGAATCATCAAAACAAGGTAAAAACCTACTTTTAAGAGTTGAATTTTGCTGAGAAACGTAACTCTGCCGGCATTTTTTTGTTCCACTCAGGTCTTAAAGAGTCAGTTGTTTGTGGATACATATTCAGAGAAGATCCAGTATACTTTCCTTGATTACCTGGCTGGAGATTATGAGCTTAACTTCATGGTGGCTATTGATTTCACTGGTATACTTTTTTGCGAACTGAACCGAACCAAATGAGTTCCATTTACTAAATACATGAAAATTCGAGTTGGGTTGGGTTGGGTTCTCTTTAGAACCAAATCGGACCATGTCCAGCCCTGCTCCTTAGTATTCTTTGACATTGGTGTTGGCTTCCTTATTCCTACTAAGCAAGCCTGTTAAATTTTTTGGACATTGGAATTTTGTGCAAATGTTGAGAATATGACTTAACTTCTTGCTAAAAAATGTTAAAAATAGTCAAAAGCTATTCAACACTCCTCCGGTACAAGAGATACAAGTTATGGGTGTGAAAATGGGCAACATACTTGTCCTTTGTATCCAAATTTTGTTAATTTGATACAAGATACAATAACAAGTATGGGGTAGAATAGGAAAATTAAAAAGGTTGGGATAGCAAAAGTGAATTGTCTATAACTATTCGCTTTCTGCGCTTTGTACCACTTGGAACCTGCTAAAAAGGTCCATTTAAGGCTAATGTATCAAGGTTTTCCTCTATTGTAACCTTATGCTACTACTCCTAATTTTGATCACGGACGAAGGAGCATCAACATGTGACAAGTCATTTAGATTTACTTTGGTAGAACTTGTTTCTCTTTTAGTTGAGTGTTTGAATAGCTTTTGACTTATTTTTAGGCCAGGGCGTCGGGTGGGTTGTTCCGAATATTTTGATACACGAAAGAACCAATTACACTTGAGGTATTGTGTAGACGGAACTATTCGGGTCCATGTAATTACTAGAACCGAACCTGAACCGTTGGATTGGGTTCAGGTTATGTTCTACCCATAACATTTTTTTAAAAAATTGTGAGCTGACAATGCATATTATCTTCCCAATATCTAGCAAAATAGAAGAAATAAAATATGCCACAAAATATATTTCAACACTTTCTTAATCTAGCGCAGATATGCCACCAAATAATATTCAATATCTAGCATAATAGCATCTAATTCCGGCTGTTTTGTAGCATGTTGTGCCTCAAGAAGGGTTTGTGGGGGGCAGGTGCCAGATAACACGTAAAGTATGGTCAGGATGGTCTACGACTAGAGTGATATGATTCGATTATTTAAATGATTGAATCTGATTGATTAGGGTACTTATTATTTGGGTATTGTAAACTTGCTACTTGTTGGATTGGATGATTGTGTTAGGATAAATAAAGTGTTAAAACCAAAAAACTTAGAAAAAAATTTCTGCTCGAGTTGAGTATTTACGGTTCCGGTTCAAGAACCAAGAGCTGTCTGAAACCCTGTCGGTTCTCAGTTCCAGTTGTTTTCTTTTTTTTTTTTAACTGGACTGGACACTCCGGTTCCATTTCAGGAGGTTTAGTTTCGGTTAAAATGTCGACCCCTACTTATTTTTCACATTTCTTTTTCAGCTTCAAATGGTAATCCCCGCCTACCCGATTCATTGCACTATATTGATCCTTCAGGACGGCCAAATGCATACCAGAGAGTAAAGACATTCTTTCTTTGATGAAGATTTCATCAGTTTTGGGCTGAAATATATTACTAAATTTGTACCTCTCATTTCAGGCAATTTTAGAGGTTGGAGGAGTGTTGCAGTTTTATGATTCAGACAAAAAATTTCCTGCTTGGGGTTTTGGAGCTCGGCCAATTGATGGGCCAGTATCACATTGTTTTAACTTAAACGGAAGCAGTAACTACTGTGAGGTGAACTTGCCATGAATGAACCAATTTACTTCACCAGTACCATGGTTGAAAATTCATGTTTCTCTACTGCATGTTCACTATATTAAGCATTGTTTTTCTCTCATTCCAGGTCGATGGAATCCAAGGAATTATGACGGCATACACAGGTGCCTTATTTAATGTTTCGCTCGCAGGACCAACATTATTTGGACATGTGATTACCAATGCTGCATATATTGCCAGTCAATCTGTTGCCAATAAAGAACGGAAATACTTCATTTTGTTGATAATTACGGTATGCTTTAAAGGCGAAACTTGTTGGAAATTCTACTTTTTAATACATGAAGAATTTTGTTGGATTTGCTGTGAACCCAATACAGATCAACAGATTTCAATTCAGTTAATTTTGTCTTGTTATTATATGCATTTTGGTTAAGAATCTGACTATCACTAGCAACTATTTGTACCGTTTTGTTGTCCCTGTCCTCCGATTTTGCATATCAACTGCTATTATTCCTTGCATTTTAACAATATTATATTCAAATTATTTTAGGATGGAGTGATAACAGATCTCCAGGAAACGAAGGATGCCCTTGTTAGTGCATCTGATCTGCCTCTGTCCATACTTATTATAGGGGTTGGAGGAGCTGACTTCAAAGAAATGGAGGTTTAGCCTTCTCTCTTCTTTCTTAAATGGTTTCTGGTCGTCCAAAGTACTTCCTCAGAGAACCTCAGCTTTATTTTCTGTCAACTAATCTCAGTTTTCCTGCATGCTGTGCTTTTTCTTCCAGATTTTAGATGCAGATAAGGGAGAGAGACTTGAAAGCACAACCGGACGTGTTGCATCACGCGATATAGTTCAGTTTGTCCCATTCCGAGACGTACAGAGTAAGCCCCCCAAATTTTATTAGACTAAGACCATGTTTGCTAAGCTTAAAAAGTTCGCTTACAAGTATTGACGTTTTGATATTTTTTATTTTTTATTTTTTAAGAGTAAACAAAAAGAAAGTTATCCAAAAAGTTGCTTAAAAGTAACATTTATTTATTTATTAAGCTTAGCCAAACATGTTGATATCAACTCCCCAGCTCAATTTCCCTTGGAAAAATAGCAAAAGAAAGAAACGAAACATTACTGAAAAGTATCTGATATTATCTAAAAATGATTTGCATTAACCTGCAGGCGGAGATATCTCTGTCGTTCAATCGCTTTTAGCAGAACTGCCTTCCCAATTTTTAGCATACATGAGAGCCAGAGGTATATCTCCAAATAAGTAATAACAATTTGAACTGTACATACACAAAGTCCTGTTATTTTTTACTCCAATTAAATTCACTTTTCCGGATCCTGGAGCACCAGCACCTTCAAATTTAGTTCCTGGTTGTGTCTCTTCGTCGTTGCCAGGACGAACATGCTCGTATTTTGTTCATAACAACTATTTCTGTGTTCATTCTCTTTGGAAAGAATTGAATTTTTTTTTTACATGTTCATACGAAATTCTATAAATTCTCAAGCTGTTGATTTTGAAGCCTCACAGGTGATTTGACATGATAAATTTAGTCTGAAAAAGTTGTGAACCACCACAATAATCCTTAGCCATTGGGGAACTGTAATGATTCACCTTCCCTTGTTTCATTTGGATGTAAATCGTGAAGATAAAAGGAAAAAGTAACATAGATATTCTGCACTTTCTTCTTCTGCCAAAATAAAAATCAAATGTGAATAAATGTATGGGTCATGCTACTTATACACCTCTTGTGAGGGGGCTATACACCGGCTGGTGTACCCAGTGTACAAGTAACATTTCCCTAAATGTATGTTGTTAAATGTTTTTACTAACTAAACTTATATCTGGTTGGGCGAAAATAGAAAAGATGCATAGGCTTGTTTGGTTGGTATGAAATATTTTTGGGAAACAAGTTTACTTGAGCTTAATAGTTCTGGCTTATAAATACGTTTTGATAAGTAAGCAGGTGTTAAAATGAGTACTTTATTTGTTGGTCGAAGTGCTAAATAAATAAATGTTTCTTTTACCAAATGGTGAGAAAAAAAGTAATATATTGTTTCTCAATAAAAATCTACTTTGAAAAATATTCGATTTATTTAAATTCAACATTAACGAAGAAGAAAAATAAATTATATATTGGTATTTATGATTTTGACGCTTTCTAATTAAAAAAATTGCCTGTCAAATTAACGAATTTGCCTTTTCACATATTTGTGCAAAAGTAATGCTATTTATTATCATAATAATAAATCATCGATTATATGACAACATATTATCCTTTACTCTATCTTTCATATAAATTGAATTGTCTAATTTCATTATTTCATATAGACAGTTACATCATCGATAATAAATATTATTATTCTTTATGCAATAATACCAATTAACTAAATGCGCGCTAACGCTTTCTATTCTTAACTACTTTTTTTTCAAAAATCTTTTTTGAACCATATTACATGGTCAAAATAATTGACGTGATAATACATGATATTCTATTTTTGGATCGTTTAAAATTCATTCATTTTTCTTTCTCAAATCACCTCCCCCTAATCAGGATTCTGCTTTTGACGTTTTTTTTCTAACAAAGTGGCTTACCCATCTTTTTATTGCAATCCAAAATTCAAAAAGGTAATCAAAAAGTCGTTGTTATGTTAGGTGTTTTTCAACTTGGTCGGAAAATATGTTCACTCTCCTGCGTAGTCAGGCTTGCAGAAAAAGTTTATTTGACTTTCTCCTCTTCCCTGTGTAATCTTTCTTTATTGGCTTGTAGTGGGATTAATTCGAAAAACAATCATATGAATTCGAAAATATTAGAAAACGAGTATATTAGTATTAAACATCCCTTGGTTTTAAGTTCATTATACAAAACTTCCATATCTTTTATTTTTCTTGCATTTTCACTTCTATTTAAACATTTCATTGCAAAAATCACCATTTTTCATTCATTTTTATTTAATTTCTCAATAAAAAGATGTAAAATGACGAACATACCCTCATATTTAAATTAAACAAAATAAAAATAAAGAACTAATTGAAATCATAGTCCTAAATTTTTTTAAAAAGTGCAATCAAATCCCAAATAAACAATTAAAAAATCTCTCTTTTATCCTTTCCACCGCCACCTCCACCTCCACCTCCACCTCCACCTCCACCAGCACCTTTTCTCCCATCCACTCCAAAAATTTCCATTTCTGAAAGCTACTTTTTCACGATGTGTATAATCACGTCTCTACTACTTTCCTAAGAATTGGCTAACTCAGGGCACTCCAAATGGCTTAGACTAACAAACAGAGTTCCCTCTCTACCATAATCATGACTTTTTTCACAAATGATTATTTCTACAAAGTATTTTATGCAACATAACATGAAAAGAATGATATGAATTTATGATCTAAATGAATAAAATATAATACAAACACATAGGTTCTTATATAATAGTTGAAACAGCCATATCAAGAGACACATTTCTTGGAACTTATATCTCTTCATAAAGAGGCACAATTACATCTCTACATAAAGAGATAATTATTGAAAAATAATACCAAAAGTCATCATCTCCAAGAGTCATGATCCATATGAAAAGATACATCTTTTCATCATATCTTCTAGAATATTCTATACGTTCTTCCAACAATTCAAGTTATGAAAAGACACATATTTTCATCATATTTTCTAGAATATTCTATACGATTTTCCAACAATTCAAGTTTTTTTAAGCGGCTCAAATTTGGCTTAATTTTTCATTCACCAAATAACGAATTTTCGATACACATTTCCAACAATAAATCCTGTAAGCTTTCTCCATTTCGCACTCACTGTGCTTACACTTGCTTCTTCTAATTATTCTTAAGAACAAAATCAAATCAAAGGTTCAATCTTTGACAAAAAAAACATAAGAGTGAATTGTGTTTTGTGGGGGTAGGTGAATTATGGGTTTTGAGTTGTTCATAGTAATGAGATGGGGAAGGTGGCGGCGGCAGCGGCAGCGGTAGTGTGTACTATAACTGAATGTGATGCAAATGTGCTGGTGATGAGGCAACGGATGAAGAGCTTCAGGAGGTGGGCCAAAAAGCAGAGGCCATTTTGAGGGAGTGGAGGAGAAAGTGCGGCGGTTTTTTTTTTTCAAAAAAAATAGGAGTATAGTTGAAATTAGTTCATTATTTATCTTTTTTTTTTTTGTTTTATTTAAATAGGGGGATCTATTCATCATTTTACAACTTTTTATTTAGAAATTGGACAAAAATGTATGAAAATGATGATTTTAGCAATGAAATGGTCAAATAAGAGTGAAAATGAAAAAATAAACTAAAATGAATATACTCTCATATTTAAAAAAATTAGGGCTATAGTTGTAATTAGTTCTTTATTTTTTTTTTCTTTTCTTTTTGTTTTATTTAAATATGAAGACATATTCGTCGCTTTACAACTTTTTATTTTGAAATTGGATGAAATATATGAAAATGATGATTTCGACAATGAAAAGTGTAAATAAGGGTGAAAATGTAAAAAAATAAAAATAAAATTGTGGGAACATTTTGCACAATGAGCTTCAAACGTATAAACTTTTTGTACTAATAACCCCGTACGGCTCAATAGTTTGACCATTAAGCCCCTTTGGGCTCCATTTTAAAAAAAAAAAGGGGGGGAAATTTCACAAGTTAAGCATTAAGTTCGACAATTCAATTTTGAGGTTTTAAGTTTTAAATTTCAAAACTCATATTAAATAATTAATTAAATATATTCTATTAATTAAATGTATTAAGGTCATAATTATACAATTAATAGTTACATGCACGTACTTATAGGTCACAACGTCACATTATTAAATTAATTGGTCACGGATTATTTCATCGATCACAAATCAAAAAAATTATAGATTACAATTTATTTTTTGGTCACATATTTTCAATTTAGTTGATCACAAATTACCAAATTTTTAGATCACAATTAAATAATTGG
>CAIGRS010159248.1:0-13162 GCA_903798395.1 Fraxinus floribunda | reverse complement strand
GTTCAAATTATAATTTAGTGTTTGAGCCACATCATTTTGAAAGAATGTATTTTGAAATAATAGATTGATGGAGAATGCGCGGTTGAAAAAAAGAGAAAAGTTATTGATGTGATGAAAAATATTATTTTATTAAAAATGAGTAGAAGAATGAAAATGAGAATTTTAATGTGGATCAAACGGGGACTTATTTTTTTTTCTCTTTTACATTTTTCAATGATATGATATTATACATAAATTCAAAATTTCTCTTCATTTTTAACTATACATTCTAAAAATACCATTCCAAAAATTATAATAATAAATAATGGAAGCTAATTCTATTTTCAATTCACACGACGCAATAGAATAAAATAAAATTGTCACAATTTGGCCCGTGTTTATCAACTCTTTAAAACAAAATTCTTTAATTCTCATACTCATTTTCACACAATAAAATATTTTACACGTAAATTTAAAAAAATTTCCTATTTTTTAACCACACATTTTAAAAAAATAATTATTCAAAATATCATTTTTTTTAACAATAATGACCATCAAACATAGGCTTCGTAATCTTCAAAAATTACTCAAAAATAATTTTATTATATGAAAAAATGAATTTAATAAAATATAATTTTTATATAAAATGTGTCCAAACATTCGGTTCACCATTTATAATAAAAATAGATTTTTAGTAGAACTTAAAAAAAATGATGAAATATATAATTAAAAAAGTTGTGAATTTGTGGTTAAATACGAATTAAAAAATAAAATAAAAATGAGGACCAAACATGGACTAAATTTACATGTCAAAGTTTAACTTAGAACTAGGAGTGGTCATGGGTTGAGTTATGCCGATTTTTACTTCGACCCAAATTCAACCCAACATGATCGGTTTGATCAAAATTTAACCTAACCCAACACGTGTAAATGTTGAAACCCAACCCAACTCAATCAAGTATCGGTTGGATTGGGTCGATCGGTTTGTGAAAACTTGTCAACAAAAATTAAAGTTCATCCAATTTTCTATTATACTAATTCATTTAGACAATATTAAATAGTAAGTAAATAATTAATTATTCAATCATCATTAAACGAGCTTACAAAGAACAAATTGCATTTAACATAACTTGAAAAATTTATACTACATTTATTGTGGGAATGACAGTAAGTTCCACCTCTAAAATGCACCAAAGTAATTACAGTTACACTATACACTCATACTTTTTAGGTTCTTTTTACTTTTTAGGCATTTTATTTCTTTTTCTTTTTTAAAGAGGTAAGTTGGGTTGAGCGAATTTATTCAGTTTTCACGAGTTAACCCATAACCCGACCTAACACAACTCGCCTACACAGCCAACCCACCAAACCAGTGTAAAAACAATAATAATAAAAAAAAACCAACATAAACCGGTCGGGTTGGTTCGGTTTGGGTGAGATCGGTCGTGTTTTGCCCACCCCTACTGAGAGCGTGTTTGATTCACTTTATTTTTCATAAAAATGTTATTTTTCACATAAATTCCTATTTTTAGGGTGTTTGATTGACAATTTTTCCCTATGGAAAATATTTTTTAATTTTTTTTATGTGATCATATTTTACTCAAAAATAAAGAAAATATTTTCATTAGGGAGGGATGATTTTTTACAGGTGATTCAGTGTCTCTTGTTTTCTATTCCTTCTTCCTCATTTATCCACCAATAAAAATGGATAAGTATAATACTTTTTAGTTTGAAAACTAAATCAATCAAACAAATTTAATGAATAATTTTCATACAAAAAAGTTATAGACAATTGAATTACCTAAAATTTATTTTTCTTTCCATATAAATTCTACACTTGCAATCGAACGTACCCTTATAGTAATGTAGGGTAGGACATTATTAATCCCCCGTTTGAGCTCCATTATTTCAAAAATGAATTTTTTTCCTATCTTATATCCAATCATATATTTTTCAATAAAATAATATTATAAGTAATTTAAAATTTTATCTTATTTTTTAACCATATATTTTTTTAAAAATCACTATTTCAAAATATATTTTTTTCAAAATTTATTTTTAATGGAGTCCATACCAGAGCTAAAATTTATTGTCGTTAATAATCTTAAATAAATAAATATGGGGCTTTTAGGAAAAAAGTCAAAGAAAAGGTTTTAAAAAGAGAAATAGGCATAGAAAGTGGGGTCCACGAGAAAAGAATTAAGAACGAAAAGGTTTTTTAATATTTCCGCCGTTTGTCTCATTTGGCACCAGCTTTCCAGAAAGAAAAAAACGTATCTTTGAAACAAGTATAGCAAAATTGCGTCCACGGGAAAACAGTGACGAATTTCATGCACACAAAACGGAAATCCCAGAAAGCAGCCACTCTTCATACCTCATTGCCACTATTACAGTATTATAAATCAAGATTTATTACTGTCACTGTATTTTCATTCACTCATTCAACTGTAATCAATGTGTAATTTAGACGTTTTAGAGAAATAATTTGGTTTTATGTCTGAAAGATTTATGACGAAGTCATTTGCTATAGGATGACGGAACAGTTAATAGTTTGAATCTAGGGTGGCACTAGTAGGCAAGTTTCTGTTACTATAGGCTTATTTTGACTCTGAGTCCATCTCTTTCTGTTGATCGTAATTGAGCTTAGGAGATGATCTATTGTATGTTATTTGATGATGCTATAGTTTTAAGTGGTGATGTTGGGAGGAGGATAAATCGAGAACAAGAAAGTTGAAGTAGTAATTTTAGACATCTAATATATCTTTTAGGTTGACTAGAACTAAGATGAATCTAATAAATTTCCTCATAGTAGGAATAACAAGGGCGGTTGAGTTGCAGTAGAAGATTATTCTGTGTAATTCAATTACGATAATAGAAAGGGGTTTGTAGAGAACAATCATGCTACATGAACAGACAATTTAATAAAATGATTGACATATTGCCACACGGCATTTCATCATTTAATTGTTTTAAACACAGTCAATTTTCCCACCCAATCATCTCCCCGTCACGGCATCTTCTGTCGCTGTATCCGGCCAGATTCTTCTGGCAACGTAGCATTATTCTTGTAGAGAATGTACTGAATAAGATTAGAGTGAGTTGGACAAAATAAAAAAGAAAGTGCTACGTCTAGTTGATTAGAAGAGAGATACCCAGTTAACCAAGTTCTGCAGACATTTAGTAGATTTCCAGACCAGTTATGCATTATGGTGCTTAGTATTGGTTTGTTAATGGGGCGTAATGTTCACAAGATCATAAGATGGATGTAGCAAAAATAGATTTTGGGATAGTGGTGATAGAATAAGAAATGAGTATGCAGGTCAACAAATGAAGGACAGAACAACTTAAATAGTAGGGACATTCGCATAAGCCTGAAGAGGCTAGCAATCTCAGTAGAATATGTTAGAAGAGGTTGAGGTAATATGGTTCCTAAAAGATTGAATTTGACCTTTAATAGATGTAACATTATATCAAACGAAGTGGAGAAAAGGATTAATTTAGTTCATCCATAGTTTATTGGGAACGAACTTCACTTCTTGTTGTTTGTGTATAGGAACACTTATGAATTCAAGATATAAGAGTAACATGTAAACTCCCACAGTTGATTTTTTCTTTATCTTCAATGTTGATTATTAGAAGATCATTATTTGTATTCAATTGGTTCAGACTCAAACAAGAATATGGCTTGGAGAAGTTCTTAATACAAGATTGGATGAAGATTTGCATATTTCTGATTTGCTTCAAGATGGGGAGCTACTGTGAGTTCTTGAGTTTCATTAATATTTTCCATTTTCATTTGTCAACAATCTAAGTCACTGCAGGTTTTCCTTCCTTTTTTTTTTTTTGCTGAGTGGTTGGGTGTAATTAAGAATCTTAGTTTGGCATGCTTGTAGATTTCATTATTTAAGTATAAATTCATGTTTATTTTATCAGTTTCCTATATGTTGGGAACAAAAATGAAAGGAAAAACTCATTTCAATGAAGAACATGCTTTGCTTCCCTAGAAATTTAATCACCTGTCTGGGAAACAGCAGGCCAATATTTATTTGTGGCGCACCTGATTGTGGGTTCCATTATAGTTCTTCAATCTTTTGTCAAGAACGAGATACCAATATCAAGAAATTGTTCTAGTGCCATAATGAAAGTATTGGCTCCCAAGATTTTTACTATTTTGAATACAAACAAAAATCTCTATACCTTTTTTCTTGCTGAACAAGTGAAGAAATTTTGAAGAAACAAGAACACGCAGCATTTAATTAGCCATCAATATTTAATATATATTCTTGATGTGGATAATGTTAACATCACGAAAAAATCCAAATACAAGGGATGAATGAGTAATGATAATGATTGATGTTGTAATTTCAACTAATTATTGCAAAGTGGGGAAGAATGGATATTTAGTGGTGTGGGCGTTCTTTTCCTTCAGAACTGCATTGTGAACGGTGTGAAGAGGGTTGAATCTATAAGTAAACATTGTTGAGACAATTTTTTGAAGAAATTCTTAGGAATTCATTCATATCTCTAAATCCAGCTAGCTAATTATGTGTGTAATCTTAGCAATGCCATTATGCACAAGTATAAAAAAAATTGTTTATCTTTTGTGTTGATTGGTGGAGGGATTAGGAAAGCATCTAGAGCTGTACATAGCACATTATAAAGCATGAGATAATGTTGAGTTTTCAATTGTTTTACGAGAAAATTTTCTGTTGTGCTCAATGATTTTGACTTGTCTGATTTTTTAGGTTTGAAGTTTCTAAAGTGGTATGGAATTTGCTGTTGGCAAAATGTGTGGAGCTTAGACATTTCAAACATAAACACGGCCCCTTTGGTTCTAAGAAGATCAGAGGGAGATACAGGCATTACTCCAACGTTGATATATTTCTAAAGGTAACACATCATATCCTCGCTCCCATCTCTAAATAATTTACTTGTAAATATTTTTCAATTGACAGTTACTAATTGGAGCCAAGGCTATTAAAGTATTTATAGAAGTTGCCTTTTGAATTTTGCAGTATCATTTTAAAGCAAGTTATTGAACCATTCATTGTCTTGAACTTCAGGGGTTTTGTAATCCTTGGAGAAAAAAAAATGAAAATACTCGTAAATTATTTCCACTTCACACAGACACACGAGTAACTTGTAGCCGGTTCATCTATGTACCGAAAATTAACAAAAACCTGTCAGCTCAATTATAGATACAAGTGAAATATCCTATACACAATTCAAGATTTAAAGAAGAAAATGACATATTCAGACAAGTTCCCTAAGAAGAGTTCTTGTACAGTGTTCACTACACATCATAGCACGTTCTTCTTTCAGTTGAACCAAATGCATCGAAGCATTGAAGAGTGCTATTTTCAGAAGATAGTTTTATGTTGTGAACTTATTAAATCATGAATCCCTCTCTAATAGGAATATAACAATGTTATTATTGAACTGCTCTCCTACCAATGTTGTGTGTAACAAGCCGAGTTGTGGTCTCCTCATGACAGTCATCAAGGATAGGTATGATTGAGAAAGTAAAGGGTAAAGAACATGGATTCTGAAGTGAATAAATTTTGCACGAATGTCCAAATCAAAGTGTTTGATTGTACTTTTGTTGAGTTTGTGAAATGACTTTGTTAGTATTTAAAACTACAAGGAGCAGCAAGTAGTCTGTGCCGAAAATGATATCCTATTGAAGTAGAATGTTTAAAAAATGATTGCTAATATTCTTGGTAGATGTGCAAAATTTTGGGATTAAATGGCATTGATCTCTTTTCACCATCAGATGTTGTTGAGAAAAGAGACATTCGAAAAGTTTGCATTTGCACAAGAGCACTCTCAAGGAAAGCCAGGTCTAAGAAACTAAGTGTAAGATATTTGTCTTTGAAGAATGAAATAAGAATTTTATGTATTTCTTGATTGAAATGTACACACCTATTACATCTTATTTATAGTACAACCATAAAAATAAAAAATGAAAAAATAATCTTCTAATTTAGAATACATGAAATTAGCGAACCTAAGTTATGGAAATATTTAATCAATTATATATCAATCATGATTAACAATTATATAGCAATCATGATTAATCGTACATCAATCATGATCTCTAGTATTTCTATAATCTTATTACCAGATCCATTTCCTGGTTATCGTGGCCAGTATTTTAAGCAGCTTCCTATATTTTGCAAATTATGTTTGAAACCTTCTAGTCATGCACTAAAATCCATCAAATATATATTTCTTGTTAGGTTCCGGACTTTGATGTGGTTGTGTACATGGTAGCCATGCCCACTGATATGGTCGGAGGCATTCGAAGAAGCTTGGAATCATCACAATGCAGCCTTTCAAGTTCATCCAGTTCCAGTTTGCATAAAGGTTCCAGAACAAAATTGAAACAGGTATGCCGATATTTCCCTTATCAACTTTGCCCTCGAGAATTAGTAGATAGTTACTGGTATCGCCTATCAGCAACTTGCTTCTTCATCTGTTTCACAATTTGGCTTGTTTCACTTCTACCAGTGTTTTAGTTGAGGCTTTTACTACATTATTTTCCAATTTTACCCTTACTCAAGCAAGCCAATGCAATTTGAAAAACCAAGAGGGAAAAAAAAAATTGATGGAGAACTATCTTTGCTTAAATTATATTTAATTTTGAATCACTAATCTACTATTGCCCTCCTACTGCAATGTAGAAAAATCTATATGCGCTGTCTGATAGATACGATGATTCTCACTCTGAAGAGTCAGATGAGGCAGAAAGCAGATATGTAGAAGAGCATTCTTTTTCTTCATCTGCCAACAAGTTTGATGCTACTGCCGAACTACATCCAGACTCAGAAAGTTCACCTGCAGCGTATCCAGAAATTGGACAATATTTGGAAGGACCAAATGTACTACAATCAGATATCAATTACCCATGTATAGAGGAATTCGAACTTGACCCGCATGAATCAGCACGTTCATTCGAGCCAATAAAACTGCTTTCTTCAGAAAATGTTGGAAATGATCATCTACTTGATAAAATGTTGTCTAATTGCACAAAAAATGATCAAGTGAGACATAGCCACAACAATGGTGCTGTGGGTATATCCGATATCAACTTTACCCTTGAGAATGATGATTCAGTGGTAGGAGATACTTCAAGCATCAGCGGAGATGGAAGAAATTATATTTCAGATTACTTGGCATTTTCCGACTTGATTGTCCATACAACTGATGGCAGCAGTCCTCTTCTCTTCGATGGAGAAAACAATCTTTTTGATTTCTTCCTTAATGTTGATTCACAAGGACTAACCTCCAAAAATAGGAGCACTCAGAATGGACTTCAAAGGAAATTTTTCGACGACGAAGATATTGAAGTATCATCCACCACTAGCATGTGTTCTGTGTTAGGCCGGATGCTTAACTTGGATTTTGAAGACCAGTTTGATGCAGGGGATTCTTCAACTTCAAATGTTTTTGTGGAAGATTCTTCATCTATAAATGTTAACACAGATAATTCTTCATCTACAAACGTTAGTGTAGCCAATTCTTCAACAACAAATGTTTACACTTCTCGATCAATGGAAATTGAGGCTGGCAAGCAGGGTAGAGAGTTGTTTGTATTGTGTCACTTGTGTGAAACCCAAAAGACAGATGAGTTTGAAAAGCAACCATGCACTTCAGCGAGTAATTTCCTAGAACCTGAATTCGTACATAAAAATTTGGATATTTCTACCGAAATCTTATCTTCATCTCGGCATAAATGCCAACTATCTGGTCATGACACTACTTGTAATGCTTCTGAGAATGGAATTCAGGTGATTATCAACTAAAAGTCACAGAGTTTTTTATATACGAAGCACTCTATTTGTCTGCGAGTAACCTGTAATGATTTACTCTTTTACTTATTTAGGATGAAGGAGAACACAATGTAGAAGTTTTGGCAGAAAATACTTCAGATGGAAGAAATGATACAATTCCCGAACTCCCTCCCGTGAGGCATGGTCGAAAACATCTTCTGAAAGCAGTTGTTAAAGGCACGGCCATTGTTGGTGTGTTATTTTTCTTGTTACACGTCGGGTGTGTATTCTTTTGTGACTTTATTTAGTTATCTTTGTGAGCATCTTTGAGGTATATCTCATTTATTATTGTGTCAATATTGTTGACGCACCTTGTATATGACTGCAGAAGCAGAGGGGATAACGCGAAAGATACTAAGCCATTTGATCAGACTCAGAAGTTTGGCAGTTCAAAGTTCTCATCAACGAAGCAACGGAAAGAAGGTAGAATGAGTGGAATATATCCAGCTGAAAAGCTAAAGTTTGGAAATTAGAAATAGATTAAGAGGAAACATACACATACAGTAAAATATCTTGCACTATTCATCGAATGAGCATTTGAACTTTCAGCAAAGAAAAACTAGAGGCTGATCAGTTGTAAAGTTGGAGAACCTGCTCCCTGATTTTTGTCAAATATTTGCAATCTGGTCGAACATAATATGTACCCCAGTGAATGGCTCGTGTGTAGTTAACATGCACATTGATAATCGTGTTAGGCCTGAAGGAGTTCATGATTATAAATCGAACATTTCATTTCCAAGTTCTTTATTTTACTTCATTCAGTGTTTTACTGATGAATTGTCTGGAACCGGAGCAGCATTCTCTTCCATTTGTATCTGTAGACATACCAAACTATAGTGAAGGATTTCTTGTAATTTTCCATCTGATTTAAGCAGATGATTTGATAAGTTGTCCCTTGTTCGCCTTGTTGATTGCCAACCAAACTTATAATCAGCCTTTTGTTTTGCAGACATAAAATTAAGTTTCAGATTCTCGACTTAAAATAGCCCAAGACTAACTAGTCACAGATGATGAAAGATACTGTGGACTTGGCATGAGAATTCATCACAACAAATTGTAAATTCAAAATCTAAAGTAAATTTGTCTACCATGTACTTCTCCTCGTGACAAAAACATACTCGATTTACTATATAGATAGATCTTCAGTGCCATGCATCAAGCTGCTGCTTCAATTTCTCTATGTATTTTGCTGCAAGGATGACATATGATAATTCTCGTACAATGTAATACTAGAGAAGAGCATTCCAAAGAGTGGCAGCGTCTTCACCACACTTGGCATGAACATCCTTGATTCTTTCCACAGATTTACAAATTCCACTGCAGCTCCAGTCGAATGATGCAACGCAAACATTACCTGCTTGTGCTTTCCATTCACATTCTGCACAGAAACTAAGATTCTTATTTGGACTCGAGAAGAAAAATTCAATAACGACGACGCTTATTTAAATAATATGCGGAAAAAGCAAAGAATACTGCATACGAGGTGGAGTTCCACAGCACATGTTGCGATCATCAATATGCTCAACTTCAAGACCGATAAACCATGCTCCAAGTGTTACATCTTCGTTAGCAAATTTATGCAGAATAGGCCTAAAAAGTCATCACGAGAGAGGTATGTATAAACAACTAACCGTCAGTTAACCATTATTTGTGGCTTTTTAAGTTTTCATCTGATCCTTAATAAGTCGATTAGGTTGTCTATGCAACCATTACTATATCAAGACATTCATTTTGTATTTCATTTGAAGAGAACAAATGGAAAAATTGTTTGGAGAGAAGATAACTTACTGGTTGATGGAGATGTATTTTGCCAGATCCTTTGAGATAGCATAGATCTGCCCAGTTGCATGTCGAAAGTATTTATTTCCCTCGTCTCCAAATTTCCAATACTCGGGTTCATGGTATTTAACATTCCTATCGGGAGATAACAGCTTAATATGAAAACATGGCATCTGATATATAAATGTAAATTAGCACAAGCATAATAGGCCATTGCAAACATTGAGTGTTACTTTTGATGAAGAACTGGTCCCGATTTCATACATCCAATATATATTCTAGGCTTCGAGCGGTAACGAGCAAGAGTTGCAGCTAATGTGCCTGCATTACCATTGATTGTCATATATCATAAACTTTTAAACCACTAAGGTTTTGAATGAATTACATCTGAGAATGTTCAGGTTCCCAATAGTCTATAGATCAAGATATGGAAAGAAAAGGAAAGCAAATGTACCCAAATTTACATGAACATCATCATCCACCTTGACGTAAAACTCTGCGTCCCATTTTTCAACTGCAGTAGAAAAGAATGCTTTTGTCTTAGCTGATAACT
Organism: Fraxinus floribunda; assembly: GCA_903798395.1. NCBI lineage: Eukaryota > Viridiplantae > Streptophyta > Magnoliopsida > Lamiales > Oleaceae > Fraxinus > Fraxinus floribunda. Next base: position 3,019 of record CAIGRS010159248.1, on the reverse strand, counting down.
CGTGATATCCTTCAATGTGTTCCTGCAAAATAATGTACTTAACTGTTTGGGTAATCTTAAAAGGAAGTTAATTTACTTTTAAGTATATCCAAACACATTACTCTTTTCCTACTTATAAGTTGTTTATGTTGAAAACAGGATAGTAGTTACTTTTAAAATAAGCCCTTGTTTAGTAGAGATTAAAATCAGATTTTGATAAAAGTTGATGGAATGTGTGGATGAAAAGTTGTGGGTCCTATGGAACGTGTGGTTAAAATTAAATGTTGACTTTGACTTAAAATTTAATCAGATATTTTAACGGAACCCAACAGGGGCTAAGTAACTTATTTTCAACTTTGACCAAACATTTTCTTTTCACTTTAGAAGTTAGTAATCTAATAAGTAAATCTTTTACGCCTACAAAATATGCACTTAATAGAAATTACTCATCTGATGTAATCAGAGGATATCGAGTCTCTACTTATACTTACAAGCCTTAGAATATCTTTATGCTGAGAGTCCTCCGAGTCAATTGCTCGATCTAAAATGCTATTGGATGTTGCACTGCATCACTCAAATATAAGTATGAGGGAAGATTTCTTGATGTACTTTTAAGGACGAGCTACAAGTTACAAAAATGATAAACTCTATCTGAATAAAAAAATTATCACTTCGATCAAGTCTAGTTGGCATTATACAAACTTAATTACCTGTGGCCAATCATGAAACGAACAACAATCCCCTTTTCTTGTTCAAGTTGAAGTAAACTTTTACCTAATCAAGAAATTTAGAGCAACATTAAACAAAAGATCAGGATAAAAACATGCCTTAAAGAACACAATGAAGTACCACCACCTTGAGGCATCCAGGTTTCTCTAACTGAATCACGCCTCTTCCTGCTACTAAATGCTGTGTTTATACCAATAACCATAAATGTCGTTTTCCTCGTCTCAGTACTGCCTGGATGCACAACAACGGTACTAAAGTTTTCAAACTTCCCAATCTTGTGGGAATTCTTTGTTGAAGGCAACTCCATACGCAGTTTAGCAATCGAAGAGTCCAATGATCTAACATGCCTCCAATGAATTACACGACTTAGAAAATTAACAAAACATTTACAAGTTCATAACTAATACAGGATTTTTAAGCAATTAGACGACTTGAGAAATTCTTTGTCTTTCTTTTGTTTTGAATATTTGTGATGTAGTGCACTTACTCGATTGCTTCATGGGCTTTGCTAATCTCTCCAATCAGATCCTTCTTATCCTGAAATAGATTCGATACTTCCATAATGAAAACAAACAAAAACGTGTTCAAAATAATTTTGATTTTTTTTTTATTACTCAAAAGACCAATAGAAATTGGCAAACGTAAATGAATGAATTAAATTATTTAGATCAATTGGCTTTTGATTGAAAAAACTGTACATATTATTAAGGAAGAAAACCTTGTCTGTCGCACAGTCATCGGAATTAGCAGCCAAAATTCCTGGTCGTCGTTTAATGGGCATGATCTGATCCTCTGATTTGGGAACAACCCATATTCTGTAAACAAGAAAATCCAAAACTTCAGTACAAATTCATAAATAAAATCATTTTTCTTCAAACACCATTAAAGTTCATAAATACAACAGTGAAACCAAACTCAGTGCATGGATTTCAATGCATGAATCATTAATATGGTGAAATAAAAGGAAAAAATGAAAGATAAATCGAAAATTTATAGACAAAAAGAGTAGAAACCTGTTGCTGAAAAACGTGCCAAGGGCGAAGCTGAAAATGCACAGAATCACAATCCATTCGAGTGAAACTTTGCCCCTGTTTCTGTTCTTCATCTCTCACTTAGATTTTCTTGATTGTGCTAAAGGGTATAGCATTACCCACACAGACACAGTCTTCCGAGAATTTTCTTGATTGATGTTGATCATTGACGTTGTCTTTGTTACAATGGATTTTGACGCGTATGCACGTTCGATTCGAGAATTGGCTGGTTAGGTTGGCGATACCATGACTTTGGGCTACTTTCTCTCTCTTGCCATTTGGACAAAAGATTAGTCAGGTAATGCACTGTATTCACAAATGTCAACTTCATATTTATCGAACCCATTAAGCTTGTTGTGTTTGCCAACCATTAATTTATTTATTTTTAAATTTTCTCCTTAATTACAGCCACATATTCTCTAAATAAAATGATGTTACATACAAATTTAAAACTTTTCATTACTTTTCAACCACACATTCTTCCATTAATTACTATTCTAAAATTTATAATACACCCAAAAGGGTGTCAAACACATGCATTCAAGACTTAGAATTAATCGTTCAACCGTCTAACATATAAAGTTTAAATTTTATGTCTTTCGAATTACGATTTATCAACCGTTAATATTATCTATGCTTAGTTCAATGGATCGTTAATTTTTGAGAAATTAGAAGTATATTTTCGCTTGACATAACGAGAATGAACATTTATTTGATTTTGAGCTTGTGGAGCAAAAGTGAAATTAGATTGGATCTGCATGACCTCCTATAATTCCCATAAATGACTAGTTTCTGGTAATAGATGAACCTCAGAATTAGTTGATTCTCTTAGTTAACTAGACATCTTGGAGTGAAGCGCAGTTTTGGTACAGCCCGTGAGAGCCTTCGATGCAGTCATCGATTCTTCTGAAAGTTCATAATTGGCGCATGACGAAGAATGTCCTTTTGTTATTTAGAAGTATGGAAAACTGTTAATCCTGCACTTGCTATATATGTATATGGCCCCATGGTCATGGATATTAACAAAACTGGTGCAATTCTTGAATGGTGAAACCATGAACAAATTCTACCTTTATGATGATTTTCATGGCTTCCCTGAAATTCATTAGCAGAAGCAAGAATGAGAAGATAAAGGGAAAAGGGTTCAAATTCAATGAGTTTTCAGCATTGAAAATAATAAGAAACGAGCAAGTGAAGATTTGCATGGATTTCTGTGTAATAACCGAGAAACCAAAGAGCAAACGACGGAAGAAATCTGGACCAAATTTCTGATTTACCGC
>CAIGRS010159200.1:0-18228 GCA_903798395.1 Fraxinus floribunda | reverse complement strand
GCTATACCAGCTTCTAGGTGCCTGTGTCAAGCTATACAAGGCTTTCTTTAGCAAGTATACCTTATCTTCTTTATCCTTTTTGATAAAACCCTCAGACTGTTCAATAAAAATTTCCTCATTTAACTCCCCATTCAGAAAAAGCAGACTTCACATCTAGCTGATATATGTTCCAATTTGAATGTGTAGCCAATGAAAACAATACTCTTATTGTCTCAAGTCTAGCCACTGGTGCAAAGGTATCAGTAAAGTCAATCCCAAATTACTGAGAATAGTCTTTAGCTACCAGTCTAGCTTTGAGTTTATTGATTGAACCATCTGCATTTAACTTGGTTATGAACACCCACTTGACTTATATGATATTCTTGTTTCGTGGTTTGTTAACAAGTAGCCAAGTATTGTTCTTTTCAATTGTTGTCAGCTCCTCCTTCATAGCCTCTATCCATTCCTTAGATTGTGCAGCATCATCATAGCTCACTGGTTCAAGAATAGAAGAGTTACAGGTGGCATAAATGTCATGAAGTGATCTAGTTCTCAATACTTCAGTTTCTAAATTTGTTTCATGTTCAAGTTCAGCTTCATTTTGAATTTCCTCTTAATCATTACCAGGATCTTCATTTTGAGAAATCAACCTTAGAGCCTCAGCTCTATCTATAACATTTAACTCCCAATTCTATGTAGATTTCTCATCAAACTGGACATCCCTGCAGGTAACAACTTTGCTGGTTTGTGGATTAAAAACTTTATAGCCCTTAGCATTGTCACAATATCCAACCAAAACTCCAGCCTCTGCTTTCTGACTAAGCTTATCTCTTTTAACATCAGGTATGTTCATGTAGTACACACTTCCAAACACCCTCAAATGAGATATGCTAGGCTTAACTCTATACCAAGCTTCATAGGGAGTTAGTTTCTCCAAGGCTTTAGTGGGTAATCTGTTTAGCAAATAGATTGAGGTATATACAGCCTCAGCCCAGAAGACTTTACGTATATTTTTCTCCAGTAATAAACATCTAGCCATCTCCATTACTGTCATGTTTCTCTTTTCACATACTCCATTTTGTTGGGGAAGTAGGGAAATTGTCAACTGATGTTTAATTTCCACTTCCACACAAAAATTGTTGAACTGATTGCTGGTGTATTCTGTGCCATTATCAGTCCTAATGGCCTTGATTTTACAATGGCTTTCATTCTCGACATAGCTCTTAAATTTCTGGAAGACTGCAGGTACTTCTGATTTTTCTTTGAGAAAATAAACCCAATACATTCCAGTGAAATCATCAATGAATAAAATAAAATGCCTACTACCATTCAGGGTTGAGATTTTCATAGGACCACAAACATCAGAATGTATAAGTTAAAGTTTAGTTTGGGCTCTTTTAGCTTAATTGTTGGGGAAAGGAAGTCTGTCGTGTTTTCCTTTTTGGCAGATTTCACAAACACACATAGCATCTCCTATCTTTGGCAAATTTTCCACTAACTCTTGTTCACTCAAAAGCTTAAGTGAAGTATAGTTAACATGTCCAAATCATTTATGCCACAATTCAGACTCAACCATAGTGCTAGTATAAGCTTGTAAATTCATGCTTTTCCATTCCAAAGGAAAACTTCTATTTTATGTATCAACAGTCATTAGTTCCACATTGTTTTGATCTAGAATTGTGCAACTATTATCCTTAAATACTAAGGTATAGTTCTTCTCAATTAGTTGGCCAACACTTATCAAATTCTGATCAATATTTGGAACATACAAGACATCAAAAATGAGTTTCTTACCTGATGGAGTCTAAACTGAGACTTTGCCAATACCTTTAATTGCCACATATTCCCCATTTCCAACCTTTACCCTTGATTTGTAGTTATCATTCATCTCAACAAAAATATCTACATTTGATGACATGTGATAAGTGCAGCCACTGTCAAGTAACCATATATGTCCTTGCTGCTGACCATTTGATTCAAGGCTGAGAAAAAAGATGTTCTTCAGCTTGATCTTCAGCAACCTTTGCTTGCTGAGTTTCCTTCTTTTCCTTTCGATTTTTGCAGACCCTTTCAATATGCCCAAATTGCTTACATGACTTGCATTGAACACAAGGTCTGAACCAGCAATACTTAGGAGAATGACCTTTTATCTTGCAATGTGGACAAGGAGGATACTTAGTATTCTTTTGTGAGCCTTTTGTTTCCATTTCCTTCTTTTCATTTTGTGGCTTCTTTCCACCAAAATTTGTTTGAGTCCTCTGGTTTCCTTTTGCAAACAAAGTACCCTCAACTTGCTCTTCTTGCCTGAATAATCTCATCTATTTAGTAGCTTGGAGAGCATTTACCAATTCAGCCAAGGAAATGGTGGACAAATCTCTTGAATCTTCAAGTGAAGATATCTTAGATTTGAACTTTTCTGGTAAGCTAATAATTACCTTCTCCACTACCCTCTTGTCTGGAAGATCATCTCCAAGTAATATGATTTAGTTCACCATCTTTATCAGCCCATCAGCAAACTCCTTCACCGTTTCAGAATCCTTCATTTTTAGAGTCTCAAACTCTCTACTAAAGTGTAGAATCTGCATCTGCCTTGTCCTCTCATTATCCCTGAATTTCTCCTTCAGCCTATCCTATGTCTCCTTTACAGTTTCTCAAGTGATTATTCTTATGAATATGGCATATGAGACTGCTGACTGAATGCAAGAAAGAGCCTTAAACTTCTTGGCTATCTCCTCACTATGTTGCTTCAGCTAGGCTATGGTAGGATTGGCTCTTAGAGGTGGTGGTTCAACTCCAATCTCAGTGATTTCCCACAAGTCATAGGCCTTCAAGTATGCCTTCATTTTTGCAGACTAGAAGTCGTAGTTCTCTCCTGTAAATGCTGAAGGTAAAGGTGCTGAGAATCCACTCGAAGCCATATCACTTTCTTAGCTTTTATATGAAGGTTTCTTACTAGTTTTCTCTATGTGTTTGCCGCTTTTGAAGGTACCAAATTTGCATGCAGCTTACCGATTTTTACACAACTTGCTGGATTTGATAGAACTTACTGGATTTGAACTTACCAGATTTACACTGAGCTTACCATATTTGCAATGCTCTTACCGATTTGGACAGTTTTTTCACCTCTTCCTTTTCTTACAGTTCTTTCAGCCTTTTTTGATCCTTCAAAGATCATCAAAAGCTCTGATACCACTGTTAGAGTATGGAAGACAAAGAGGAGGGAAACTTAGCAGTATTGATTCTATAAATCTGGCAGTACATGGCTTCCATTCATATAGCCATACATTTTCTATTCACTATTCTACCTACTACTGCTACACCATACTTGTCAATTACATCAACTTGTGGTAGGACCAAAATAGTCTAACAAATTACAATAACAAGTGCTAGACCATTAACAAAAAACATGTGACCATGTAGAAACAAAATGTGACTTAACAACAACAAAAGTGTCACACTTAATTCGTCAAATTCTCTAAGAACTCAATAGCATTTGACCGAATAATAGATGCAACAGAAGCAGGAGCTAGGAATGGCAAATTCCTTCTAAATCCAACACTTAACATAGTAATTGATCTAGTTTCTCAATAAGAAGTGCTCTATAGAGCTTTGACCACATGAAGAGTTCATCTATTATGAGAAGTACAAGGTATCATACCTGCAAAATAAGACAGCAAACTATTCACTTCAATCAAGGAATACTAAGAAAATACAATAATTTCCCAGGTAAAAATTTATACAATACCAAATTGACAAGAATTCAAATAGAAACATCTATTGTCAATCTTTTTGAAAATGGATACTTAGATTTTTACGAGTCTCCTTTAACAATAAGAAAATATGCATGCACGTTGTGACCAGCTTTCTGGCTTAGTTCTAGTTTGAGATAGCAGAAGACACCGTTGAGAATAGTACTAGTGTCTTTCTCCATTTCCTAATTTTTGCTTCAATAACAGTACCATGACTTCTTCATATAAGTGAAGTCAAAAGGGGTAAGGCATAGATAACAATGAAGCAATATGAATGAAGCTCTCTAGCATCCAGAACCTGTAGTGATTTTCTTCACACAATTGATTAAAACTATGTAAATTACGTCTAAGGTTATCTACTAAGAAGACATTTTCAATAAAGAGAGATGAATGATTACCAATAATCTTAATTTCAATGATTTTTCATTTCGTGTTATCTTGATTTCCGGTGATGTGCTTTGAACATCCATTATTTAAGGTCCATTTGCTCTCTAATTTTTTTTTTGGTACCTACAAAAATAATTTAATTTTTGATCTTTGGTATCCATACATCCTTGGGTCCTCGATAGTTAGTGTTAGTGGATTTTTGAATCCACTTACAGTTGTCTTCAAAATGCAATTTCTTTCTGATAGAACAATAAAAAGCTACATGTCCATTTTTAATAAAAAAAAATCATGTGACATTTGAAATAAGAGAAGTTGAAGTTTTAACAAAGAAATTTTTAAGAGACTTTTGTTTCAAAAATGGTTTATATCTAATTCCTCATTTACCAAAAACACATTTTTTTATCACCAAGCGTTAAATCAAAATATTTATTGCCTTGAGTAAATTTGTGAATAACTTGAGTCAAATCTAAAATCATTTCTTGTAAAGAAGAATTATGCTTAATTAAAGAATCTAATCAACTTTTCCTTTTTCAAAATCATTTGGAATTTTAAAAGTCCATTTACCTCAATTTCCAATAAAGAATTTTTCTTTTTGAGGATTGAATGATTTAAAGCAAGTTTTTCAATAATTTCATTATAAGATGTAGATAATTCATCATATGAACAATTTTCATTTACCTCATTTTCAATAGCCATGAAGCACATGTTGGCAATTTCCTCTTGAATTTTATCTTCTTCATGGTCATCATCATCACTTTCATCCCTTGTTGTTTAGAGTGCTTTCTTTTTTACAAATCTATTCTTTTCTCCTCCATTTTCTTCTTTCTTTTGGAATCGATGATTTTTGAGAAAATCTTTCAATTTCTTAACAAGAAAAAAATAGATCATCAAGTTCTTCATCATTCATACTTTTGCTTGAAGTACCTTCATCAACTACGGATTTAAACGCAATTTGGCGCATTTCCTCTTCTTCGCTTTTCAACATTTTCTCTTTTGTCACGGTGCGATTTAGCTCATATGTCATTAATGTTCAATAGAGCTCTTCCAATGGATATGTATTGATATCTTTGGTATTTTCTATCAGCATTCTTAATGGACTCCATTCTTCCGAGAGTGACCTAAGCAATTTACTCACAAGTTCACCGTTAATGAATTTTCGATCAAAGCCTTTAAGGTCAATAACAATATCAGTAAAACAGGTGATCATGTCAATAATCGGTTCATTTTCTAACATAAAGAAATTTTCAAAATCTTTAACTAAGAGATTTATCTTAGTTTCTTTCACTTTGCTAGTTTCAATTTGAGTAATTTCTAAAGCATGCCAATATATCATAAGCAGAATCACATGTACAAATACGATTTTGAAAAATAATCTTTAAAATTGAGCACCTTGCTCTAATACCAATTGATAACTAAGAATAACTAACCAAGAGGGAGTGAATTGGTTTTTTTAAAACTTTTTCGAAGAATCAATCTAAATTCAAGCAAGTAAAGACTAAATAGATTAATTCAAATAATAAGCACAAATATGAAAGCGATAAGTAAAAGGAGAGATGATGCAAACGATATAATTTTGGAGGTTCGATCCAAAATAATGATCTACGTCCTCTGTTACCAAGCTCTCCGGCAGGAGCAATGCCTTTTCACTATGTTGATTGACTTATGGTGCAATCCGACATTTTACAATGCTTCCGATAACTTACAAACAAGAAGAACTGATCCTTATACAATGTTGAGCTTTACGGGACCTCAACATGACCCGCTATTGAGCTTTCACGAGACCTCAATATGACCCACAGGGTGATTACAACAAGGAGCACCAATCCTTATACAATGTTGATCTTTAAGGGACTTCAACACAACCCACACTTTATCAAAGTGATTTTACAATGGAATTCCTCTCTTGATAAATAACACAAACAAGTTAAGTACTAATAGAGGCTAACACTTCACTGAATAGTAATAAATGATAGTTCAAGTGTTAGATAAAAAGCTTTGAAGAATATAATAATCAAAATTTAGATTCAATCAATCAAAGTGTTTCAATAAGAAGATGAAAAAGAAATAAATGAAATGTAGGTTCCAAAAAAATCTTCTCATATCTCTTTTAATGAATAATTGTAATATTTGATGAATATGATGATTTTACAAGCTTAATTCAATCAATCAAAGTTTTCAATATGAACAAGTAAAAAGAATTATGCAATGTAAATACAAAGATCTTCTTCAAAAATATATATCTCTTTTAAGATTGATATAAATAAGTTACGTACAAAGAGAAATGAAAAACTTTGATGAGAGAAATGACTCAAGAAGTTTTGATTCAACAATCAAAGTTTTTGCTATGAAGAAATAAATGAAATGAATGTAAAAATTTAAGTTCAAAAAAGATATTTTACAAATATATTTCACAAGAAAGCTCTCTTCTAGTTGTTTAATGAATGCATAGTGAAGTGGTATTTATAACAGTTAAAACGCAAAAAAAACTCTGCCCAACCGGAAGTCTGCCACTAACCGGACGACTAAACTAGCCGTTGTGTGTTAAAAATCAGAACGGTTAAAAAAATGACCGTTGGCAAACCAGACGTCCACCTAGTCAATTGGACTCTCGTTGACTTTGACTTTTTTAAAGAGATTTGATCTAAGTTCAAGTATCACTTTGAAAGATCAATCTTACTTTTGATCAAATATATGTTATGCAAGTAATATGAAGTTAACTCTTCGTGCACAAAATGATTTTTGAGCTATTGACATTCATTACTAAAGATCAAAGTGTTATACCTTTACATATGATTTCGAAAGCCTAGTCTATGATCTTGCTTCAAAGTTTCTTCATGTCTGGCTCTTAAACTCTTGATCTTGATCTTTCTTGACTTTGACTTTAATGCTTGACTTCGATCTTGACCTTCTTCATAAGCCCAATTAATAGTCATAGTTTTGATCTTTTAAGCTCTCGTCATGAATGATTTAACTTGAATACTTAACTTTCAATTTGATCTTCATTTCGAGTCTAATTTATATGTTGATTTTGGCAATACTTAATTGATTTTAAAATTGAACTATCATCACTCAAAACCAATTGTTAGAAACAATATTAATCTTGTTTGTTATAATCAAAACATTAAGGATGAGATCAGCCATATGTCAATAGAAAAAACTTCTTTGGAGAGGACCACAAAAAAGGAAGTTGGTTCAATCAAAGAATAACGAGCCTTACCCTCTCCCAAAGCACCAGACGACCATTGGGGAGTCCCTTCGATGACATATTGTAGCGAAGCCCATATCCTTTGTGAAAACTATGGATGTTGAAGAGGTAGCAGAAGAGGAGGTTGCCTCGTTAAGCGAAGGTGGGGCAGGGAAGCCAGGAGTGCCCCCTCTGAAGGGAAGGCTCAAAACTTCATTAGTAGAAGGTTGGACGAAATTGCCTCCACTGTGATGAAGATTCTCCCCCATCGAGGTCCAAACGGCTACGAGTGTCCATTACAAATATTGGACTGACAAGTATTCTTCGTATGCCGAGACTTGTGGCTCGGTTGATATGGTGGATGTGGGTCTCGCCCTATAAGCCTGTTCTCAAGGCTTCGTATTGAATGAACAAATGGAAATGAGGCGACTGCAGGGCCTCAATAAAGAGTACCTCATAAAGGCAAAAGATACTAATGTAGTACTGAATAAGGCCAAGGCTGAGGCGTCTTCAGCCAATGAAGCCATGGAAGCCTCCAAGGTGAAGCAGGCCGAGGAGGAGTCGAGAGTGGATGCAATTTCCAGGGAAAATGATGAATTAAAGAAGAAAGTCCATCTTTACAAAGCCGAAGTGAATGCTTTGACGAAGAGTGTAGAGAACTCTGATAATCTGTAGAGGATCACTTCGTCAGCATTGGAGGTCGCTAATAAGGAAAGGGAGAGCTGAAGGCTCATGTTGAAGAGCTATCTGGTGAGGCTGCCAACTTGAAGTAACAGTTGAGCGGGGTATGGGACGTAGTCGTAAACTAATATGTGTCTCACTACTATGAAATGGCTGAGTATGACAGCCTTGGCTTGTATTGGAGAAATGTTGCATTTAATGAAGTCCTTGAGAGACTTGTTGTTGCATTCCCAACTGGATTTGGCGGCCCTTAAAGAGGAATTCTTGGCTGAAGAGCCATCGACTCCTACCAATGAGGTTGAAGATTCTGTGGAGAAAGTGGGCGCGCAGAGCTTCGACAGGATGACGCTAAGTCATAGATTTTTAGGCCTTGTACTGAACTGGTTGTAACAGTCTCCCTCTCCTCTTTGTATCAAATTTGATCATATATATTAAAAATTCATTCCTTCACTGTTCTTTGTGTTTTTTATGGTTATAACCCTATTTCAAATAATACTTTAGTTGGACTTGAATGATCAATGCAGAGGCTCACCATGTTTAATCTTGACTAATATATGGGCTCTTTTATGATTTATTAAATTGAATTAACAACATATAAGCTCGTCATAGTCGGTTTTAAACAAAATAGTACGAGCTAATCATAATTATTTTAAGTGGATCAGCATGTGGGCTTGCCACATTTCACCTTGAATAATATATGGACTCTTTATGATTAATTAAACTGATTTAACAACGTATGAGCTCGCCATAGTCGGTTTTGAACAAAATAATATGAGCTCGTCATAATTATTTTAACTTGATCAGCATGTGGGCTCCCACATTTCATCTTGAATAATATATGAACTCTTTATGATTAATTAAACTGAGTTAACAACATATGAGCACGTCATTGTCAGTTTTGAACAAAATAATATGAGCTCCTCATAATTATTTTAACTGGATTAGCGTGTGGGCTCGCTACATTTCATCTTGAATAATATATGGACTCTTTATGATTAATTAAACTAAGTTATTCATAATTATTTTAACTTGATCAGCATGTGGGCTTGCCACATTTCATCTTGAATAATATATGGACTCTTTATGATTAATTAAATTGAGTTAACAATATATGAGATCGTCATAGTCTGATAAAAAGAAACGTACATAAGAAATAATCATGGCCTTACTGATAATATATTCTCAAGTGTTCCACATTTCAGGGGTGGGGTTGCACCTTTCCATCCAAGCTCTGAATTAGGAAGGTCCCTGGCCTAAGATCCCTTGATATACGGAAGGGGATTTCCCAGTTGGGACCTAGTGTGTCAACACCAGGCTCTTTGGAAGAAAGAAAAATCCTTATGACAATGAGGTCGTCCCTTCTGAACGATTTCTCTTGACCTTGGCATTGTAGTATCTCACCATTTTTCTTTGGTATGATGCTAGCTTTAGTTGCGAATCGTCTATCCTTTCTTCAAGGAAATCAAGCTCACACTACCTTATCTCATCATTGGATATCTCGTTGAAGTGCAGGCGACGAGGTGAAGAAATACCCATTTTGATCGGCTCATGGCCTCAGCTCTATATGCCATGGAGAAAAGTGTCTCTCCTGTCGCAGTTTGACTAGTGGTACAGATTGCCCACAACACATAGGAGAGCTCGTCTACCCATGCCCCTTTTGACGCGTCAAGTTTCTTTTCAAGAGGTGCTTGATGGTCTTGTTAACTGCCTCAACTTGGCCATTTGCCTGGGGATGAGGGGGAGGAAAAATGCTTCTTGATACCCAATTCGTTAAACAAGTCTCTGAGCCTCTTATTGTCAAACTGTCGTATATTGTTCGTTACGAGCAAATGGGAAATTTAAAATCGGTAGATGATGTTTTTCCAGATGAATTTGGAAGTGTTTACCTCAGTTATTTTTGTCAACAGTTTTGCCTCGACCCACTTAGTGAAGTAAACAATGGCGATAATTGCATAGTGGCACTTCCTTTCCTTTTGGCATGGGGCCTATCAAATTGACCCATCACTTGGAAAATGGCCAGGGGCTAGATACTACGATCAATTCTTGGAATGGTTGTCTTTGAATGGAGGAGAAACACTGACATTTGTTACACTTTATCACGAATTGCACCGCATCTCTTTTTAAGGCTGGCCAGTAGTACCCTTGCCTTGGCACTTTCTGAGCCAGTGCTAGGCCTCCTGTGTGGTTGTTGCAAATCCCTTCATGAATTTTCCGTATGACATAATTGGCTTCTTTCCCTCCAGTGCATCATAAAAGTGGGGATGAAAAGCCTCTTTTGTAAAGTATTTCATCCTAGAGTACATAGGTGGCTATTCTGCGTCGGAGTTTGTGGGCTTCTTCTTTACTCTCGGGCAATATGTGATCTTTGAGGTAAGCTATTATAGGTTGCATCCATTGTGGGGTTTCCTCAATCCACATTACCTCTTCTACTTTGGTTGTGGAAGTCTTAGGAAGATATTCAACTAGTACAATCTTAAGTAGCTCTGAATCCTTGTAGTTGACCAATTTTATAGGGCATCCACATGAAGATTCTCCATTCTTGGTATTTAGGTTAGCTTAAATTTTTCGAAGATGGGAGCAAGTACAAAACCTTCCTTAGGTATGCTACCGTACTTTTATCTTTGGCTGCAAAACTGCCATTGACATGGCTTACTACCAGCTGTGAGTTGCTGCAAATTGTTAGGTCCTTAACCTATGTTTCTTTGGATAGTCTAAGTCCTGCTAAAAGCACCTCGTACTCAGCTGCGTTGTTGGAGGCCTTAAAACCAAACTTTACCGTACAATTAATCTTGTGGCCTTCTGAGCTTTCCAGCAATATACCAGCCCTAGAGCCCATTTTTTCAGAAGACCCGTCAACAAACAACTTCTAGGCTGGGAGGTCTGCCGATTCCATTGCCACATTAATTTCCATTGTCTTAATGAATTTTGCTATGAAATATACTACCACTTGCCCTTTCATTAAGTTTCTTAGTTGATACAAGATGTCAAATTCGCTTAACTCCACGGCCCATTTCATTAGCCTCCCTGAATCAACCAATTTTTGAAGCACTTGCTTGAAGGGAACGATCGTCAATGCATGTATACTATAGGCTTGAAAGTAGGGCCTCAGCTTCATAGAGTTGGCTTGAAAGTAGGGCCTCAGCTTCCTCAAGTTTCTCCATATCAGTATAACATGATTCAGCTTGTAGCAGGGCCTTGATTATATAGTAAATGGGTAGTTGTATGGCACTTTCTCTTCCGTCTTTGGGCTTTGAGAGGAAGATGGCTTGTCCCAAGTGCTTCTTCAACTCTTAAAAAGCCTCTTCCACTCCTCATTCCATTGAAACATTTTTCCTCCCTTCAGAACTTTGAAGAATGGGATACATCTATCGGTTGCCTTAGAAATGAAGTAGTTCAGCGTCGCTAGGTGACCCTTCAAGCATTGTACTTCCTTGGGCTTGCTGGGGGATTTTATATCCAGCAGGGCCTTGATTTTTTCAGGGTTGGCCTCAATGCCTCTCTAGTTGACCATATAACCCAGGAATTTTCCTCAAGCAACACCAAAAGCGCATTTCAAAGGGTTCAGCTTCATTCGATACTTCCTCAAGATTTTGAAGGTGGTTTCCAGGTGTTTGACATGGTTTGCAGCCTTGAATATTTTTACCAGCATGTCTTCAACATACACTTCCATCATTTTACCTATGAATTTGGCAAACATCTTGTTAACTAGACGTTGAAAAGTAGCATCAGCATTTACAGACTAAAAGGCATCACTTTGTAACAATAAAGGCCTCTATTAGTGATGAATGAAGTGTTTTCCTCATCAGCTGGATGCATTGGGATTATATTATACCCTGCGTACGCAACCATAAAGCTTAAGAGCTTGTGACCAGCAGTGGAGTCGACTGACTGATCGATCCTTGGAAGTGAAAATTTGTCATTTGGGCACGCTTGGTTGAGGTTGGAAAAGCCTATGCAAACTCTCCATTTACCATTGGGCTTCTTTACTAGGACTAAGTTTGAGATCCATTTTGGGTATAATGCCTCTCTCACGAACCCATTGGATATGAGCCTTTGCACTTCTTCCTTCAATGTCACATATCTTTTCGAGTTCAAGGCTCTCATTTTTTACCTATGACGGGTGAACTTGGGATCGACATTAAGACAGTAGCAACTAACGTTGGGCTCTATGCCCACCGTATGTTCATGCTTCTAGGTGAACATGTCTAAGTTGCTAAGCAGGAAGTTTTTGAGTCTCGTCTTTTTTTCCTGTCTTAAGGTCTTTTCCTATTTGTAGCACTTTTGTTGGGTCATTTGGATCTATCGAGAAAGATCCCAATTCCTCCACTGAGGTCGCTTACGATTTTGATTCGATGACCCTAAGGCCTAAATCAACATTGATGACCCTATCTTCCGGGGCATCTATCATGTTGATGTCTCTCCTTATTCAGGGGTAGGACCTTCTTCAGGTGCGTCAACTATTTTAGCATCACCAGGACCATATTCATACTTCGGGGCTTGGATTTTCTTTTGGGAGCTAAGGTAGCACTCTCTCGAGCCCATTTGATCTCCCCGTATTGTAGCAATTCTTCTTGCAATGGGAGATTTCATACACAGTTGTGTATGGACGTAACGACTCCAAGCTCTTTCAACAAGGGCCAACCCAACACTCAGTGGAAAGCGGATCAGTGATTTACAATGAGGAATTCCATTAAGTGTTGAGCCGTAAGTGGGGGTCTCCCATTTCCACCGCTAGTATGATCATCCCCCTATGAATGATGTTATCGTCGATGAAACCATATAAAGGGGTGGTCATAGGGGTGAGCTCATGGTCTACCATCATTTTGTCAAAGGCAGTTCTAAATAGGATATTAACTGAACTTCTAGTGTCTACAACATGCGCTTGAGCCCATTTCTGGCCACGACATATCGTACTACCAAAGCGTTACAATGAGGATAATGAACCCCAATGGTATCTTCTTATGAAAAAGGTCATTATGAGGATGCTTCTAGCTCCACGAATGATACTATTGACTAAGTAGTTCGTCATGGGAAGATCATTTGCTTCCCTCGCATAATTTCTCTGAGCATTTCTGGACTCCCTTCCTACATGTGGACCACCAATAATGGTGTCAAGTTTTCGTAAGGGGACATTATCTGCATTGTGTGGGGGTTTCCTCCAGGGTCTTTATCCACCTATTAGCCTATTTCTTTCCTTCTCGCTCTCCCATCGAGGGAATTCATTTATGTGATATCGCCTCGCCTCGTCATGCCTAAGTTCCTTCTCGTGCCTAGGCTGAGGCATGTTCCTTTGTACCTGATGGGTGTTTTTTCTCTTCACACGGAGGCCTATTTGTTCTTCATGGTATGGCCTTGATAGGCAGTTCTCTATGTTGTGGCTATTGGTTCGGTGGTAGGTGTAGTATTGCATGTCCCTAGGCTCTCTGTTTCTCCCCTACCTCTTCCCTTGGATTGATTTGACTGTCTTTAAGCTTCAGCTCCAACCAAAGATGGAATTGTGTTTAACGTGGTAGTGGACAACACTTGGCCTGAGGTGGGGGTGATTGTATGTCCCACTTGGGTCCATTGTTGGTCTACCAAGTGTGATACGGGACCTCGCCGTTGTCTCTGAGGTGATGAGAGTCCCAGTGAAGTTCTATTACGGTGATCAATCAGTTCCTCATTGACAATCTCGCTTTTCATCATTTCCACCAAGGCATCATAAGAGGTAGGGTTCTTGTTTTGAAAATCCCTCCAAAATAGGGTGTTCATAGTGAGACCTCCTCTTAGAGCAGAAAAGGCCTCTCTATCTGTAATCTTCTCACAATAAGTCATCTCATTCGTGAAGCTGGCCAAGTAGCTTTTCAAAGTTTCACCTGCTTGTTGCCTCATGTCCTGAATCTTTGGATATGAGCTTCCCCATGTTTGTTAGACACTTATTAGTTCAAAAAAGCCTTTTTGAGGTCTGGCCAGCTCTAATGCTTCCAACTCAGATGCAATTATACCAAATTTATGTGGGCCCAGTTAATGTGAGATGGAAGGCTCTGTACTTTAGCGCTGGCAAGGCCATTAGCAAAGACATGTGGGTCTTGTAGCTATTAAGGTGCTTCGCCAGATCACCCTTCCCCTCGTATTTAGGTATCTTGGAAGGCACAAAATGGAGGTGAACTGGGGCACTTCTTAACTATTGGTAGAAAGGCAAGCTATTTTCATTTTCATCTAACTCAAAGGACCTGCATGGACCGTTGGAATTACCTTTCTCTGCTTGATAACGAGGGGGTCTTGACGCTTTCGTTTGATTCCTCAAGTTCGTCTCATCTCTTTTCTCTCGCTTATTTCTAGGAGGAGAGAGGAGAGCCCCTTGAGGTCCATATCCCGAATTTTGTTCTGGCTCCCTTTGTATGGAAGGCAGTTTGGTGGATCATATTTCTAGGCCTTGATGGTCCAATTCGATCAAAGACACTGGTGGATCTTTCTAGTTTGCATTCTTAAGCATATTCTAGGGAGGAAATTTTCCTCTAGGGGTATGTTATCACCGGTTAGCTAGTAGCATAATTGGTGGAAGTGTCCATCTCCACCTCTCTCTCTACTGGGATAATCTCCCTACTGTGCGTTTGAGGGTAGGTTGTCATGTCATTCTCCTCGCCTTCTTGGGGCAACACCCCTTGTTGAGACACTTGGTACCCCCACCTATTGATGTATTTACATGAGTAGTGCTGCATGGTGGCATTCTGCTGGGCTATGTTTCTCATATTTGCAGTCATCTCTCCTACTTCCCTTGCCAAACGTGTTGTGGTACCGCCTCGCCTATGTTGGTGTGGGGACGAAGCACGTTCACATTTGTCCGGAGGACCTCTTCTTCAGAAGCCTCATGTTCTCTACTTCTACTTGCGCTCTGTAGTGACTAGAACTCATAGCTTGTACTAGGCTTCGAGCTAAAGGTGCTTTAGGTGTTTTCTCTTTACAGTGGTGCTTTCTTCTAGAATCCAACCTTTCTTCAATGCTCTGCTCCAGACGACTTTTACCACAAGGATGTTTGTGGTTATGGTGTCAAGTTTTCCACAGACAGCGATGATCCCAAGGCCTCTCACGTTCACGCAAGTTGGATTCTTGCACACTTGGACAAACCGTTAGTCACACGTGGCCTTCTCTGGGAGGGGTGGAGTTGGTCGAGCGCACTCCAACGGTCAAGTCAGTTGGTGAATCAGTGTTGGGTGTGAGAGAGCTTTAAACATGAGCCTCCAATGTAAAAAATGGGGGTCCACTTTGGGGGTGAAAAAGCAAAGTGTGTGTAGCAAGAATATAGTCTTAAGAGTGTAAACTTGAATTACCTTTGAATGACACTAAATGTGAGTTTTTATACTTAGGCAAAATAAATGGAGTCCGCTGGATGATAGTGCACGTGGCATCATGCAAACGACCCCCCCCCCCCTTGTTGTATACATCAATCAGTCATAACCTTAAATGTTAAGACCACTTTTGTATCCGTAAAGCCTAGCCTAAACTTTAGACCTGGCCAAATAGGATGGCGGTGAGTTGTCTTGTCAACTCACATGGCGTAAGATCCGTTCAAGATCTCGTCACCGCGTCGTCCTAGGCCAACTCCTACAATAAGTTCTGCGTGTAACGAGGTCGGTTCATATTTTCTGTGTAAGGAAAAACGGGTCGTTCGCATTCAAAGTGGTTCACCTGTGTGTGACTAGGTCGTCCCGTGCCAGTGTATGAGGCGTGAGCCCCCCAATCTGTTCGCCGAATGGACTAATTGGGCCCATGTGTGGGTCCTAATTTTTCCAGGCGTAACACACATGACTTGATTTATAAATTCCTTTTCCTTTTAGTGATTAATTTGGTACTGTCATTCTAATTTCATGAATGGTTCTTTTTTTTTTTAAATTAATAAAATATTGTTATATTAATATGTATACCCATTTCTGTATTTGAAACCAATCGAAGATATTTATATTTTGATCCACTCATTGAAGGCCACTTGTAATTTTCTTTAAACGTGATTTAACTATGAAACCCATATGTTTACAGTTTCCCACTAACCTATTGGTATTTAAGGGCTGACCTTTAATTGATATTCATATGTGACGTCATAATATTTTGATTCGAGAATTTAGTCAACATTCAGTAACTAAAATTTAGATATGTCATTTGGGGTTTCGACATGTTATCATAATTTAAGATTAGTGATCGAGCAAAATTTCTCAAGTGTACGAAATCGTGACAAATAATAAATGTAGTGAATAAAGTATCGTCACACAATTAATAAATTATAATTCAAGAATATTAATTTTCTATCAAATTCACATTGTTATAACACAAAAGAGATTATGCTGTTATTGTTCTAAGTTATTCTAAGAATTATGTAAAAACGTTTGTTCGTATCAAATTATGGAATGATTAAATTGGATTTAGAATCCGCGTATTGTTATCTATTTCAATTCTCAATTATATAGTTTAGTTTCATCAATGCATTCTTGAAAATAGATAAATCCTTGTGTTCAACTTTCTTTTCAAGACATATATGTCCTAAATAAGACCCGATCATATTTTTAGTTTGAATTCGTAAGAATAGAATGCATTAAAATCACAATTATCAAAGAGATTGCACATGTCATACATGTTACTCCTAGCATCTATTATCCGTGTATTAATCTTGCAGTGATCTACTTATTATGAGACTCTCAAAACTACAACAAACAATTAATTATTCAAAAAAAATTGGAATTAAAAAATGAAACTACTTATTCATCTGTCGGATTAACCGTACGAGTGCTCTTAGGCTTGTGTGGCATGCACACATCACTTTGCCCTCTCAGCCTCGAGATTGGGAACTTCATGTCTCGCGTACGTGGGCGAGTGAGGTAGAATGGTTTTGGGGCCAAATTTTCACTTTGGTCCCCGATCTTTCTAGATTTTGCATTTTGGACATTTTTCGTTCTTTCTCAGTCATTTGTCTTTCCTTTACATCCAATTGACTCCTAGAAAACTCCAATCATCGTTTTATGATCTGAATCAACTATTAAATAATTGTGAAAGAGAGGGATGTGGTTTCTCTCACTTTGGCATCCTATGGATGAAGACATGGTCTCTCTTGATCCCATTGGATTTCATTCGGAGGAGGAGCCTTATAAAGATCGTATCGATTCTCCCAAACTTTGAATTTCTTCATTTTTTGCTTGTTTTTTTCATTCATTTTCTTTTCAGTCCCACCATTTTGCACCGAATTTCTCTTAACAAACAAAATATAAATAGAATTACGTCACAATTCATCAAGTCCATAACAATTAATCTCATTTAATGGTCCAGATAAGTGTAAAAAATACACTTACAAAACACTCAAATTTGAACAATTGTTTATCCTTAAAACAATTTTTTTTTAAAATAAACATGGTTAGATAATCTTTTGTTGATCTCAAAATTGGAATTCATGTATTAAAACTACGAACTGCTTCAAAATCACATACTAAATTTAAGGAAACAATTAGTGGACATAATAATTATTAGAATGTCTAACATCTTTATTTTTATTTAAATAATTAAGTTTCAAGTTTATTTTTATTCAATTATTTTAAATTACAAAATATACATGTGTGTGTGTGTGTGTGTGAATTTTATGTTAAATCTTTTCGCTTTAAGTCATGAATTACAAAATAATATTAATAACACTCAAGTTTTAAATCAATAAAATTTGGGGTGTTACACATAAGTTAAAAATACATGTTTCTTACAAGCTTTGAAAAACCCTTTGAAACAAAATACTTATTACATACAGATTTACATTTTTGCTTGGTTTGAAAAAGAAGACGAACATACTCAAGAAAATTGATCAAGAACCATTGAAGGGATTCAAGATTAAAGATGGTTTTCCATCTTTCTTCAACCATTAATTCCAGGTGATATTCTAACGATTCAATTATCATTTTTGTAATCATATGATTATGATGGTTGATTAATTGTACAAATGATAGGATAAACGATGAACCCCATCTGGCTGAGGAAAGTAGGTGGTTTCTTCTCGTTGTACAAATTGTTGGGTTTAAATGATTGTTAGGATCTTTATGTTTTCAATTACTTAGCCAATAATTGAATTAGGGATGGCAAAAAAACTTACCTGCGGGTCCAGCCTCGAAGTAGGTACAAAAAACATGAGCCTCACCCCGTTTAAAGATAATTTCAAATTTAAGTTTTTTTAACAAACAAAAAGAAAAAATTTATCATCATTTATAACAAGAATTTTTCTTAACAAATTGAAAAAAAAAA
>CAIGRS010159188.1:0-12139 GCA_903798395.1 Fraxinus floribunda | reverse complement strand
AGGTTTCAATCGTGGTGTTGTTTGTCTATAAATTTCTATGTCGCCATTTGTCGAATGCAATCTGTTTCTCGTGTCTTGTGATGATTTTTGTGAACAAAAGTCCCAATCCGAAACCACTGACCACCCCTCTTTAATTTTCACTTTTCCAATAAGAGGGTTGGTGGGAAATTTACTGTCAATGACTTGGATTACTTTTTGATGTAACACCTGATGGATATAGCAGTTAAGCGATGAATTTAACATCAAATCAACTAATAGGGAATTTGGTTGATCCCAATTATCGTTAGGAACAGATTCATGATTGGACTAAAATTTCTTTTGAATCGGAGCAAAAAATGTATAAATGAAAAATTTTAATGGGCATGCCAGCCCCCCTAAATCTGCCACCGCTGTGTTTGATATAGTAGTGCAGCTAAACTAAATGCACGAAGCTTATTTATTTTTCAATGACCATTGGCAAAATCTGAATTTTAGTTCTAAATATTTGTTTGATTTGTCCCTCACTTCACCCTTCGCCCTTCGCCCTGCACTCAAATTGCAATTTCTTTATACATGGCGGAAAA
Source organism: Fraxinus floribunda (assembly GCA_903798395.1). Lineage (NCBI taxonomy): Eukaryota > Viridiplantae > Streptophyta > Magnoliopsida > Lamiales > Oleaceae > Fraxinus > Fraxinus floribunda. Next base: position 11,576 of record CAIGRS010159188.1, on the reverse strand, counting down.
AATAGAGAATTCTAGATGTGTGTGGTCGTGAATTACAAAGTTGCAGCATGAGTAGAAGGAGAGGTTTTTTTCGTTTTAAAGCAAGACTTCAATTTTTCCAAGTGAAAGACTTTTATAATGAAGGAAAAAGATTGAAGTGTGCCAATTTTGTTAGTTGTGGAGCAAGCCCTACAAAGTTACATAGGCCTGAATTTAGGTTCATTGAAGTAAATGTGAATTATTTTCGACCAACGACCCCTGATCATAGTCCTAGTATAGGTCATTCTAAGCATTACTAATACATTATAGCAATGGTGAATAAGTTGTTTAGATGGTTGTTTTCATACTCATGCATTGACTTTGTTCGTGCATGTTTTATGTATGGCTAGCTAACTAGTATTGGAAATTGCTTAATCATATTTATTTTCCGTTACAAATGAAGCACTATAAATACTTTTATCAAAAAAAAAAAAAAGGTTGAACTTCAACCTTGAGGGCCTCCACCGACTATAAATACTTCATTTAAAGATTGGTATGAACATACTCCATTCAAATTTTCATGTAAAGTAAAGAAGAAAGAAATAAAGCAAAGTTACAATATATGGTTGTAACTACATATAAGCTTTGACATATTCCTATTATTTAACTAGAGTTTTTCAATTTTTTTCTTGAATACTGTACAAGAGCTTTCCTATTTTAACCACAAAATTCATGGGCTTCTCAATTTTACCCAAACTTCATGGGCTTTAGTAAACCGGAAACTCATGGGCTCCCATTATGAGTCGTCAAGAATCTGGGTCATTAAGTTTTTGGACCCGTTAATCCAGATGGGCCAGGGCCTGCTAGCAGCAAGAAATGTAGAGACCATAATCGTAAGGAAAGAATCCATAACTACCTAGGTTTAAGAACAATACTATCTAACATCGGTCTAAGTGTCAACATATGATAAGTCATAATAAATGAATCATAATTTTTGTATTTAATTGAACCTAAAATTTATGACACAAGTCATGTCACCTAGATCGATGTTAAATGCCAGTGGGTTATAAATGGTATTACTCTAGGTTTAAAGATACATTTTCAAACTTGATAAAGTTGATATTTTCTTTCAAAAATCAGGTCATAAATAGATAATTAATTAAATAGGTAATTAAATTTGTTATGACCACAATATCATACAATTTATGCTTACAATTATGTATTAGTCACAATCACATAACGTCAAATCACAAATCACTAATTTTATAAGTAACTAATTATTTATCGATCATAAATTATCAATTTCATCAATTGTGACTTGTTTCTCGATCGCAAACCACAAGTTTTATAGATCACAAATTATTCATCAATCATAAGTTATCAATTAATTTGTCACAATTATTTATAGATCACAGATTATCAAATTAATTGGTCAGAATTAGCAAATGAACCGATCACATATTACTCATCTTCCCATTGTCACACCACCCCACCTGTAACTGTTGGAGCTACCCAAATTGTCGGCATCGCCTCAAATGCACAACACATCGCAACCACATCTTCCAACGCAACACCACCATCACCACCATTGTTGCTGCCCCCTGCACCACAACCCATCACCACCACCACAAAAGGCAGTTTCACAACCCATCATCACCACCTGCCCCACAACCTATAGCCACCACCACATCCACATCCACATCCACATCCACATCCAACAATACCACCATAACATCACCACCACCACCACCACCACCACCTCTACCACACTGAAATCACCACTTTTACCTCTTCTTAGCACAGATCCAACCTATGACACTATTCATCGATAGAGAAGAAGATGAAGATGAAGAAGGTAACAACACAAAATGTAGAGAATTGAAGCGTTACTATCACCGGTGTCGTTGCGCGGAGCTCATCGTCGCTGCTTCATGAGTAGTGAAGATTTACGCAGTTGTGCGGCGTGGCGCTCGTCGCGCTACGCTTGAAGCACATCGCTGTTATCCACTAGCCACCGTCTCTTGATTTCCTCAACTTCAGCCTTAATTTTAAAGAGTCACAAATGTGAAATGATTTAGGGTTTGAGAGTGAAATCAAGTGTGGTGGATGTAGTGGAGTGGGGTGGGTTATGGGCATGTAGATTAATTTAATTTTATAATATTAAAAGGTTGAATTATCACCTAACTTTTGAATAAAAAAAAGAGAATACACTTATGTGAATCCAAATTCCAATGAAAGGTGAATGAAGCACGGTCCATTTATCATGTCTCATCTCCAATGGATTTATTGATTACAAGTATAAATAATGAAAATTACAGATGGCAAGTTTTTGAAGATTGCAGTGCAAAAATCAAGTTTAAGGCTTGTTTATTAAAAAACTAGGCCATAATTCACTTTTTAATAATAATAATAATAATAATAATAATAATAATAATAATAATAATAATAATAATAATAATAATAATAATAATATTTGATGACACCAAACCCGAACTCGAGCTTGGGCCGCCCAAATTGGCCCAACAATGTGGCTGCTGAGGTCTAGCTCGAGGCCCATAAAGGCGTATTGTATAAGGTCGAGGTCAATCAGGTCAGGCTGCTCCATCGACCTCATGTCCCTACCTCACGCGCTTCCTTCCAACCACGTGTGACCATAGAATACTAGTTCAACTTAACCATTTATCCCCAACTTACCATAAAATTTACCTTATCTCAAAAAATACATCCTAGAACAATACAAACCTCTCCCATAAGGAAATATTAATCCGTCTAGGACTCAACCACCGACATCTATAAATATGCATCCCATCTTTATTATTCAGGTACGTTTTTCATAACATTTATTATAAATTTCTCTTGAGCACTTGTTTGACTTAAGTATTGGAGGGGCGACGAGGACGCACCTCGGCGCCTTTGTTTCAGGTATTGAAGATCGGATTGCGCGGAGCCCTCAACTTCGGGTCGGGTTTGTCCGGGTATGATTTTTGGTAGCATCATTGGCGCCGTCTGTGGGAAACGCTACCGAAGCCATGGTTAACACACGTTCAGGACATCTCCCGACAAGCTCATATGCTTTTAACCAGCCCGGCGCTACAAACATTCCTCCCCCATAGGAGGTCACGTTAGAAGAACCACCACATCCACTCATAGTCATCACGCCGGCCGTATTCGAAGAACTTCGCCGCAAGTGGCCACATTGACTCATGTGCTGCAAGAAAGAAGCACACCTCCAGTACCATCCCCGCGAAGTGGTAATATGGCCGATGTTCGGGCTCCAGGCCCTAGCCACGGTGAGGCAGGAACATCAGGCATATCCCAAGTACCCATCGATCCGAGGTCGGTGGAAATAGACCCAGCAGACCTGGCAAGGATTATTTAAGAAAGGATCATAGCTCGGATGCTCCAGAAGACCCAGGCAGTAACATGATTCATCCCTAACACACCATTCACCCTCGAAGTCTTGTCATATCCCCTCCCGGATCGTTTCAAATACCTTCGAGTGAAGGAATATGATGGGACGACGGACCTCATCAATCACCTCAACATATACACCGACGTCATGAACTTACAGGTTGCACCCGACACCGTAATGTGTAAAGCCTTTCCTCATACACTGACTAACGCCACCAGAGATTGGTTTTCCACAGTGGAGCCCAACTCTATATCTTCATTTGTGGACTTGGCCGATAAGTTCTCTGCGTTCTTTACAAGTAGCAAGCGCATCAGGAAGACAACCACATCACTCATGCAGATGCGTTAAGGACCCAACGAAACTCTTACCAACTTCATAACAAGGTTCAATAAGGAAAGACTTCTGATCCCGGACCTACACATCACAGTCGCGATCTCCGCTCTCACATATGCAGTAAGGTGTGAAACGTTCAAGATGTCCCGTCGAAAACTCCTCTGAAGTCAATAACCGACCTGCTTACCAGGGCTGAAAAGTACATTAACATGGAGGAAACAATGTTTCCAATGAGAGATGCCCCGTTGTTAAAGAAGCCTGATTTAAAGAGGCCCCATGAGTCTACCCAATGTTTGGATCTTTCTCGGAGCCAATCAAGACAAGAAATCCCCGACATCCTTCACTCGATTGAACAACAGGAGATCGAACATTTTGATGGAGATCAAGGANCTCAGACCCTCCTCGGGGAAAACCAAGGCAGGAGGCATCCCCAACACCATTCACTCGATTGAGCAACGCGAGGTGGAACATTCTTATGGAAATCAAGGACCTCAAAGAATTGAGTTGGCCTCCCCGGCTGCAATCTCCCCCCGACGCCCGTGACAAAAGTAAATATTGTGACTTTTATAGAGACCATGGCCGCACGATGGAGGGGTGCTATACTCTAAAGCAGGAGATCGAGTCCCTCATCATGAGAGGTTTTCTAGGTGCGTATGTAAGTCAAGACAAGCACCCCTAGAACAATCAGAATAAGGGGAGGCAGCCTGGCGACAAAGGGGACTAGCAACCGACCGCATGCACCATCAACATCATTATCAGAGATACGGCCTCCGGTGGAGACTCTAACAATGGGCGTAAACAGTACGCAAGACAATACCCCTTGATCTCGAACATGGATATGAGTAGTATGGAAGACATAACATTCGGAGCAAAGGATTTGGAGGGTATATCTTTTCCAAACGATGATGCGCTGGCTATATCAGCGATCATCGCTAACTTTGATGTAAAAAGGATCTTGGTGGACAACGGTAGTGCGGCGATCGTGTTGTCACATGAGGCCTTAGGAAAGATGGGTATTTCGATAGAATAGATCAAACTAGTCAAAACTCCTCTTCAAGGCTTTGGGAGAGGTATTGTCGTTCCCTAGGGTGTCTTTAGCTTGCCCCTTACCTTGGGGTCAGAGAGAAAGCAAGTAACGCAGATCACAACATTTCAGGTGGTTCGTACACCCATGGCATACAATGACATACTTGGCAAACCACTATTGAATGGAATCAAGGCAATTATCTCAACATTCCATCTTACAGTGAAGTTACCCACGAGCAAAGGAGTTGGAGTGGTTCAAGGAAGCCAAGCAGTAGAGGCAGTATTATGTCACCAACGTTAGAGAGATCAAGTCGGACGTCATGCAGTTATCGGAGGTGGAGCTTGAGCTCGACCACCTGGGAAAGCTCGCACCGGTTGAAAATATGGATGAGGTCGAGTTCGAGCTTGATAGGAAAGTTACTATTGGTCAAGGTCTTGACGACACAACTAAGGGTGAACTTATTAGTTGTTTAGCCCACAACGTTGACGTATTTTCTTAGAGTGTGGAGGATATGCCTGGAATAGACCCTATAATTGCAGTACACAAACTTAACGTAGACCCAGTGCAAGAACAGTAAAGCAGAGAAGGAGACAGTTTGCGCTGGAATGAAGGGAGGTTATATGAGAAGAAATTGTAAAACTCATTACGACCAACTTCATACGAGAGGTCAATACCCTGATTGGCTTGCCAACGTGGTCCTTGTCAAGAAGGCCAACGGAAAGTGGCGGGTCTCATCGACTTCACAGATCTAAATAAAGTATGTCCCAAGGACAGCTACCCCTACCTCGAATTGACAATCTCGTGGACAGTACCTCGGGACACAAGTTATATAGTTTCTTGGATACATTTTCTAGGTACAATCAAATTCTAATGTCGGAGGAAGATCAGTAGAAGACCTCATTTATGGCAGACTCAGCCATATACTGTTACAGGGTTATGCCATTCGGGTTAAAGAACGTAGGAGCTACATATCAAAGACTGATCAATAAAGTCTTTGCCAACATGATAGGAAAGAACATTGAGGCCTACGTGGACGACATGGTTGTCAAGAGCAAGCAGGTGGACTGTCATGTTGCTGACCTAGAAGATGTCTTTGCTACACTACAAAGGTACAATCTAAAGTTAAATCACGCTAAGTGTGCCTTTGGAGTAGCGTCCGAAAAATTCTTGGGATTCTTGATCACCCATAGGGGAATAGAAGCCAACCTTGACAAGATAGAAGCCTTGGTCTCAATGGAACCACCAAGGTGTAAGAAGGATATACGAAAGCTAACAGGTCGAGTTGCGACACTGAACAAGTTTGTATCTCGGACGGCAGACAGGTGCTTTCCATTTTTCAAAACCCTGAGGGGTAACTAGAGTTTTGATTGGAATGAAGAGTGCAATACAGTTTTTCGAGAGCTAAAGAAAGTTTTGGCAACCCCGCTGGTCCTTGTTAAACCAGAGCTTGGTGATTCGTTGTTACTGTATTTGGCTGTTTCTGAAAATGCGGTAAGTGCGGTTCTAGTGATAAAGGTTCAGCGACCTATATACTACGTAAGCAAAGTACTTCTAGATGCAGAAACTCAGTACACATTGGCTGAACAACTTGTTCTTTCTTTGGTTGTGGCTGCCTAGAAACTTCGCCAGTACTTTCAGTCCCATCCGATTGTGGTCCTCACTAACCAAGCACTGAGACATATACTTCAGAAGCCGGATGTCTCTGGAAGACTACTTAAATGGACAATTGAGCTAGGAGAGTTTGACATAGAATTTAAACCACGCCTCGTATTCAGGGCGCAAGCATGGCTGACTTCATTGCAGAACTGACCCCTAGCACTCGAGGGCCACTGGATGGAGACTCGAGCAAGACCTCGGATGTTTGGGAAATATATGTTGATGGAGCATCTAGTGGTTCGGGGTCGGGTGCTGGAGTCATCATTACTGACCCGACAAGAACGACAGAGATTCAATGCGCATTTAGGTTCGAATTCGAAGCCACCAACAATAAAGCGGAGTATAAAGATGTCATACTAGCACTGGAACTGGCGTATAACCTCGGGCTCAAAAACGGCAATGTGTTCAGTGACTCCCAACTTGTGGTGGGCCAGACCGATGGCACCTTTGAGAGAAAAGATGAAAAGATGAGCCTATACTGTTTGAAGGCGCATGGCCTCCAAATGAAGTTTAAGAGCTGTGAGATTATGAAGATTGCAAGAACGACAACTCGAAAGCCGATGCACTATCTAGACCCATGTTTATGGAAATAGATGGACTTGACAGAATGGTGCACATGAAGATAGTAACAGAACCCAGCATTAATCCAAAGCCGAGTATCATGGACATCGATCGTGAGCCCTCTTGGATGGACCCGATAATGGAGTATTTAAATAATGGAAACCTACCATAGGACCCCCGGGAGGTAAGGAGCGTCAAAGGTAGGGTAGTGAGGTAGTGTATTATCGAAGGCATTTTATTTCGAAGAAGTTTTACATTACCCTACTTAAGGTGTCTCAAGCCCTCCGAGTCTCTCAAGCCCTTAGCAGAAGTTTACGAAGGCATATGTGGAAATCATCAAGGGGCTCGCGCACTAGCTTACAAACTCATAAGGTACGGATACTACTGGCCTAACATCAAGAAAGACACATCATATTATGTCAGAAGGTGTGACAAATGTCAGAGGTTCGACAATATCATACATACTCACGGCGAGGAGTTAACATCCATACCATGTGCGAGCAATGGGGGGTTGACATCTTGAAGCCCTTCCCATTGGCTAGGGGATAGCTGAAATTCGTCATCATAGCAGTGGAATATTTTACCAAATGGGTAGAGGCCGAGCCATTGGCGACGATCTCTGAGCCAAAAATCAAGTCATTTGTATGGAAGTCAATTATTTGCAGGTTTGGGATACCGAAGGTATTGATAATGGATAATGGGAGATAGTTTAACAATGCACAGTTCAAAAGTTTTTATAACAACCTCGAGATCAACCATCGCCTAACATTTGTCTCACATCGCCATAGCAATGGCCTCGCCGAGGTAACCAATCGGATCATACTGCAGGATCTTCGGACAAGGATCGGGATGCTAAGGGTAGTTGGCCAGTGGAATTGCCCGCCATCCTGTGGACATATAGAACTTCACACAAGACCACGATAGGAGAAACCCCCTTCATGCTGGCCTTTGGCGTAGAAGCCACAGTATCAATTGAGGTTGACCTTCCAACACAGAGGATGATCAAGCCATACATCCAACGGTAAACAACCGAACATCTCGACCTGCTTGAGGAGGTAAGGGAACATGAATCTATAAGTGAGAGAAGGAGCCTACAGTTTGAGGGACACCTTGGGGAAGCTACTCCCAAGACCATGGTACGCAGATAACTTAAAGATTTACTACAAGTAACTAGTCGCGGGGAGCCTAAGTTGTTTTGAATTTTTACAGGTAGTTTTCTATGGCCTATATGCCCAAGTGTTTTTAATCTCTAGATATGGTCCATATGCCGTGTAACATTCATTATTTTAGAACACTCAAGTCCATTATGGAAATAAGTTATCTCCACAGTACCTACTTACGGGGCCCGACCTCGACCTGAAGCAAAATTAAGGTTGCCCATGAAGGTGACATATAAAGGTCGAGATCGAGCTCATTACAAAACAGAACTCGAGCTACTTGGCCAAAAAATCAGCTAAGTAACATGCTCGAGCTTATTACAAAACAGAACTCGAGCTACTTGGCCAAAAATCAGCCACGTAATACACTCGAGCTCATTACAAAACATGACTCGAGCTACTTGGCCAAAAATCAGCCAAGTTACACGCTCAATATCATTACAAAACATGACTTGAACATGACTTCCCTTTTTATGTCATAGTGAGACCCCGAACTACACATTCGAGCTATTGGGCTGAAGGCCGAAGACAATGCTCAACCTCGATATTGGAATCAAACGATGCACATTAAAAATAAAAACATCGATCATTCATTAAAGCCCAGATCAGGCAATGTACTTGTTACATTTTTCAAAAATCAAGAAATTACATTCAGGATCGGGGGAGGGGCCTAAACTACGTCTACTGGCTCTTCGTCCTCATCAACATCGCCCTTGACCTCAGACAAAGAAAGCTCGAGTTCATTCGCGAGCTCATTCATAGACTTCAAGCCTTCTATGATGGGCTTCGCGTCGTCGAGCAATTATTTCCTCAAAAATGATCGAGCCAACCTCAGGCCGTAATAGTAAGAGCCCGAGCCATATTCCCTAAGTAGGGCCTTCTGCTCGTTGGAGTTCTTAAACACCTCGACTGCTTGAGATCGAGTCTGGGCCAGTCGGCCCTCGACCCCTTTCTTCACCTGGATGAGCTCCAGCTTTGCCTCCTCAGCTTCGTCCTTAATTTCTCCCATTTGATCCCACATCTTCCTCATCTCGATGCGAACGAGGTCAAGCTTGACCTCGAGCTCCCTGATACATTTTTCTTTCTTCTCTAGCTGAGTCTCAAGCTTTTCCACCTTACTCGATGACTCGAGGCTCCTCAGAGATAAACTTTGAGCCATACTTATAGCCTGCAGGGACAATACCGATCAAGAACAAGACAAAGTTTCATAAAAAAATTTTCCAGGTACTAAGCCTGACGATAAGGAGACATACCTTCAGGATAATGAGCTCTAGGGCTCGAACACCCTCCCCAGGATCGACCTCACCTTTATACTTTGTCACCATTGACGGGATCAAAGGACATCGGGCGTGATCCTCGAGCAAGTCTTGAGGAAGGGGGATGTCCTCCTCCAAGTCCACAACCTCTGGAGGACCCCGAGAAATAGGGCGGGAAGAGGGTTGCGAATGAAGCCCGGGGCTTTTCGAGGGTTGCCCAGGCCCACTAAGCATTCTACTCGATGAAGAATCTCGAGCTCTCTTCTTCCCCTTCGACGGGGCTGGTAGCTTGGGCATCGGGCCCTTTAACTTTTTATGCACGTTATCGTGAGTGCAGACGGATTGAAAGACATCTCCAAATCTGCAAAGCAAGAATACAAGTCATTAGCCTGAGCTTAGTTCGGGGACACAACTCATACACAATAAAGGATTCAGACTCATACCCTCAATGCCCCTCACGTTGGCGAGGTCGATTGGCGAGGTCGAGGGTGTCTTCCTCGAGCAGGTAATTGACCTTAGCCGCCAGCGGTTCGTGGTTAACTAACCTAAGCCTATTCCTCTCCAAGACCTCAAAGTAGGCTTGCCCCACGTTAAACCTATCATTATCGGGGACTTACCACATTGGCCTAAAGGGATGGTCGGTGTTATGAGTTTTAACAAAAAAATACCTCTCTTTCCAACCATGAAGAAAGCTCGGGGTAGCAGGTGTCCTAAATCCCCCCTTGGCCGATAAATATACAAAGCAATTAAAGCTCGACAAGTATTTCAAGTCATAAACCATCCTCAAAAGGTCGGTCCTAGGTTCAACCCTGAGACACCTACAAAAAAAAAAATATATACCAGTAGCCTCCAGTTGTTCGGGGCTAACTGACCCAAACAAATAAGGTACGAGGTTAGGAAGTCGACGAAAAAAGACTATAGTGGCCACCTGAGCCCGGCCTTAAGGACAACCCTGAAAAAAGTAATCTCTCCGTCCCGAGCATCCAACATTGTCTCGTCGGGCCCAGGAGTCCTAACATCACATATAGGCATAACCCCGAACTCTCTTGCTATTTTTATGACGTGTTCCTTATACATGGTTGCTATCCTAGGGTACGTCATTATAGACTCGACCTCGGGCTTCGAGGTTAAGGGCACTGCCATAGGGACGATTGACGAATTATCGGGGTCGAGGTTATGGTTTGAGCTCCTGGACCTCGCACTATTACTACTGTTACCACTCGATCCTTCAAAACTGCTACTAGACATTATAAATAAATAACTTAGAAGCTCGAACACTTATCTCTTAAGATCGACGCTAACCAAAAACCCTCTATGACCCGAACTCGATTTGCTTGACGATGAGAGTAAAAAGTGAAAAATGAAAAGTAAAAAAGTGGGGGTATTTATAGGGACCTGATGATGGTGAAAAGTCTTTTCATCCTGGACGTTGGTGTTTGCCACGTATCACTAATCTCAGTCGATGCCGTCTTACCTACACAATGTCAACATGTGGCAGCCTACAAAGGCCCATCCAATTCGATCCGATCCAAATTACAGTTGCATGCATCCGAGCCCGCCACTCGAGAGTGTTCCTTCAGCTACGACCTTGATGCACAGGGGCCTATGATTACACCAAACCCGAACTCGAGCTTGGGCCGCCCAAATCGGCCCAACGATGTGACTGCTAAGGTCGAGCTCGAGGCCCACAAAGGTGTATTATATAAGGTCGAGGTCAATCAGGTCAGGCTGCTCCATCGACCTCATGTCCTCACCTCACACGCTTCCCTCCAACCATGTGTGGCCATAAAATACTAGTTCAACTTAACCATTCATCCCCAACTTACCTTAAAATTCACCTTATCTCAAAAAATATAATCCTAGCACAACACAAACCTCTCCCATAAGGAAATATTAATCCATCTATGACTCAACCACCAGCCTATATAAATATGCATCCCATCCTCATTATTCAATTACGTTTTTCATAACATTCATTATAAATTTCTCTTGAGCACTTGTCTGACTTAAGCATCGAAGGGACGACGAGGACATACCTTGGCGCCTTTGTTTCAGGTATTGAAGATAGGATTGCGCAGAGCCCTCAACTTCGGGTCGGGTTTGTCCGAGTACGTTTTTTTGGTAGCATCAATATTATTATTATTATTATTAAACACCCTCTTTCTATCTACCATATGTAGCGACCGAGAACCTTTAAATAATATAAAATTATTTTT
>CAIGRS010159173.1:0-22182 GCA_903798395.1 Fraxinus floribunda | reverse complement strand
TTCGGTGTTGTTCTTTTTTCGGTATCGACATTCATTTGCATAATGTCCAGATTTCCCACATACAAGACAACTACATTTAGTCTTCTTCTTGAAATTGTTGAAGTTCCTAGAAAGCTTTCTCTTGTTGGTTTTAGCAGGCTTTTCCACAGCATTGGTTTTAGATGTCTTCATAAGAATTATCATTCTTATCTCTTGCCCTTGATTCCTCTTCAATTCGAAGATGTTTTTGCAATTGTTCCAAAGAGTAGTCTTCGGAACTATGCATGATTTTCTTNTGTCCAGATTTCCCACATACAAGACAACTACATTTAGTCTTCTTCTTGAAATTGTTGAAGTTCCTAGAAAGCTTTCTCTTGTTGGTTTTAGCAGGCTTTTCCACAGCATTGGTTTTAGATGTCTTCATAAGAATTATCATTCTTATCTCTTGCCCTTGATTCCTCTTCAATTCGAAGATGTTTTTGCAATTGTTCCAAAGTGTAGTCTTCGGAACTATGCATGATTTTCTTCCAATATCCTTTCCAAGTTTCGGGAAGTTTAGCAATTATAGCCATCACTTGAAAAGTTTTCGAAATATCAATCTTTACCGCCTTCAACTTGTACACAAGTACTTGCAATTCATGAATTTGGAAAAGTATGGGAATATTCTTAAGAAACTTGAAATCAAAATATCTTGAAATTAGAAATTTCTTTGTTCCCTCTTCTTCAGCTTTGTATTTATTCTCCAAAGCATTCCAGATTTCCTCAGTCGATGAAGTGTTGGTGTAGAGATCATATAGCCGGTCTGATAAAGCATTTAGGATATGACCGCGACATATAAATTCATCTTCTTGGCGTTTTTATCTTTCAGCCCTTACCATATCGATTTCTCCATTTGTAAGTTCCGATAATGATGTCAATTCTGGATCAAGTATGTAGAATATTTTCAATGTTGTAAGTAGAAACTTCAGTTTGGCTTTTCATCTTGTGAAATTCGTACCATCGAAGCGATCCAACCGTACAAGATCTTGGTTCATCAATTTGATTGTAACCATCGTGCTTTCGTTCTCCATTTATGAGGTATTGTTTGAGATTACTATTGAATAATGGAGAAAACGTCAGAGTTGAAAAATAAACGAATCAAGGTTGCAACAACAATTCACGAACTTGAAGACAAAAAATCAAACTTGATAAATTTCACCAAAAATTTGATCACAATACTGTTGTCATCAAACAATATTTGCCTCATCTTAATGCAAGGTTTGATGGCAAATGATTTGTAAGATTTAAACAAGCCTTGCAAAGATTAATACTCAAACAATTAAGTATAATCCTTGAAAACTCTAGAACACAAAAGAACTTTAAATATGAAAAGAAAAATGTGTATTTGGAATGAAATTCTCTCTCAAAATTAGAGCTATAGTTTTTGTATGATTTCTAATTATTTAAGTTGATACAAACCAATTATTTATAACCTAGACTAGAAACAATGCTACACGAAGTGGAGCAAAAAACTCTCCAAAAGCCACTAAATTTAAATTCCAAACGGGTCAAAAATTTGTACCATGCAGCCGCATGACACAATTCATTTTTTTTTTTAATTCTCGTTTCTTCATTCCAACATCTTATTTGTTTTGAACAACAATCATTTTCCAACAACAAATACCTAAACAGCGATGTCAATTTAACACAATTCCATGAAAATGCCGACTACAAGGGGATGACCATATATACAGGCACAACAGATACCTCAACATCGACGTCAATTCAACAAAACTCCCTAGAAATGCCAACTCCAAGGGGATGAGCATCTGGTTTTGAGGTCAGACCCTGGCTATTCTTTCTTTCAGTGACTTCAACACAGCTTTGCAAGCCAGTCTCTTGGCAGTACTTTTATCAGAAGCTGAACGCGACTCTTTGTGTACAATGCCATTGGCTTCCACCTCCACTTCAACATATGACACCCCGTTTTCACGAAAGACAACAGGCTCCTTGAAAGTAAAATGCTTCTTGTGACATAATTCAGTTAATTCTCTCACAGGATGAAGCCTCAGTGTCTCGGGTGTGATCATGGGCTCAAGAAGAGGTCTTATACTTTGAAAAACAATCTCCTTGTTATGCCCAGAATCAACAAAGATAGCCCCGGCTAGGGATTCTATAACATCCCCAAGCACCTGCATCATGTAAATAAAACACGCTAACAATTAGTGCCACAAGAAAAGTAGACACAGTTTATTTAACCGAGTACATGACTTGATCTGACAATTTGTTAGCTGCTTACTATACTTTTGGGTAATTCGCATAATTTCACAAAAAGAACTTCCAAGTAATTACTTAAATCTCAGAATGCTTGCACATTTTACAAATTTCACATTTTGATATTTTGACAATAGAAATATCCCGAGTAACTTTTCAGCCCTTCGAAGATTTCATTTCCCAATGTTATTTTATCTAAACAAAATATTGGAGTCAACTCAGATGCAAATGAAAAAATTTATTTTGTGAAAGTTACCACCTTCGGGAAAGTTATCTCAGATTCCCAACCAAAAGTTGAGACCAAGGGTAGTTCCTCAGAATTGTGAAGTGTCTCGAAAATATGCCGGTGAAGCTCTTGTGAAGCATGAAGAATATGTTTGTGCAGTCCTGCTTTAACTGCAGATTGAGCATAGCAATCATTGTTCACAGATGCTGACCTAAGATCAGTTAGAAGACCAGGAGACAGGCCAGGATATTTGTCATACAGGTGCACCGTTATCACATAATCTAGTACCGAGTCTCCAAGAAATTCTAGGCGCTGCAGAACAATATATTTTTAAGAAAAAAGATATGTATAATGAAAAGCAGATCAAATGCCTAGTGTTTGAAGACCAATACACTAAGTACGGGTTATGCATATAATGAAACAACAACTGAATAATGTATAATGTGCAAGAAGTGAATCTGCCCATGGAGTATTAGAAAGCACAAGCATACCAAGTAATGTTTATTGCATAATGTGTTCACACACTATCACATCTTTTCATCAATCATCTTTTAATACACAAAGTACAGGTTATGCATATAATGAAACAACAATTGAATAATGTATCATGTGCAAGAAGTGAATCTGCCCGTGGAGTATTAGAAAGCAAAAGCATACCAAGTAATGTTTATTGCATAATATGTGTTCACGCACTATCACATCTTTTCATCAATTATCACTTGACACAAGGCAAATTCTCAGATTGTTAAATGACTTTTGACAGCAAAATACTTGTATTAAATGGCATGTTTGATAAGGTGGATCAAACAGTACATGGAGAGTATTAAAGAAGAGGAAAAAATTGCATACCAAACATACAATAAGAGCACAATTCATGCCCAGAACAGTAGGGAGCAATCAAATTAAGAACCCATAGAAAGAAAAAATTACGAAAGTGTAGAATCCTCTAAACAAAATTTCTACAGCACAAACCTGATAACATCTTGGAATTTCAGGTAGCATGTAAGAACCATGAGTTAGTGCTTCAACTAAATAAGAAGCATCACGAAACCGATAGTTCAGCAGAGACTCTACATATCTAACATTGACATGTGCATCAGGATTAACAGGGAAGGGCCTTGTATAGGGCACACTAACAAAGTCGACATTTATGCCGAGCCATGCCATAAAGGATAAGGCTGCAAATTCACCACCTGCACTAAGGAATGCCCCGATCAACGCTTCAACTACATCTGCAATAACCTTACTTTTTAGCGTCCTGCTCCCCTTCACATAGACTTTTCTAGATGAAATCAACTCCTCTTCTAAACCATGATTTGCAGAATTATCCCCAGGAATTATCCATGTTTTGGGATCGAATGGTTCGTTGCGGATGAAGCCCTAAAATTTAGAAGTGACCAAACTAATAAAGAAAATTTTGATATCCCCACACAGATTTTTTTTTCTGAGGCACAAATTAAAATAAAAACAAGATAGAACAGAAGATAATCAAGCAGAACAGAAAAATCACCAATCGATATGACTCTCTGTGTCTGCCAACCACATGTTGTAGCAACTAGCATAATGTTTTTAGGATCATTGAACACTAAGTAAACGAAACATCTGTTTATTATTCAACGGGACGCAGGAAAGGGTTGGGGAATTAGTAACAAAATCTCTCCTCTTCATAGTGTTAAGTTAAAGAGAAACTTAAAGAGTAAGAATTTTGGTCTCTTCAGAAGTCTCATCTGAATTTAATTTTAAGACTCAACATAACCTACCTAAGAACAAACGAAAACTCAGTTTATTATTCAAGATGATGCAGTGAAGGGTTGGAGAATTAGTATTGGATTTCTTGCACAACAAAATCTCTCCTCTTCATAGTGTTGAGTTAAATAGAAACTTAAGAGTTAGAATTTTGGTCTCTTCGCGAGTCTCATCTGAATTTAATTTGAAGACTCAACATTACCTACCTAAGAACAAAATTCGTGTCTTTAAAGCATTTGGATGTACTCCGTTGACCATCCACCTTCAAGTAAATAACCACCCACTCCAAATGACTAGATGTAAAAAGTATAAAATTAAAAGAACTTTGTTATCTTTATTTTGTGTCTGAGTTTCAACTTTCAAGTGAACTATTTAATCTTTCAAACTCTCTAAGACAATTATTAATAAGATAAAAGCAAAAATATGATTATGATTTAATAAGATTACCGGAATTTTGCGGTCACAACCCAGCTTGCACAATGTAGCATTGGCAATTATTTTGTCTTTTTTAATACTAAGAAGCCCCTCGTGCTCTTTTTGATACATTTTGAAAACCTGTTGACCTGCAGTGTATTTCAAAAAAGAGTCCCCGAGGGTCTCCAATGATTCCAAATGAAGTTTTTCTTGGCATTTCTTTGTAGTGATTGCTTCCAAGACCTAACAGCAACAAAAAAAAATTAACATGAGACCAAGATTATGGTCGAATGACAACTTCAACAATATGAAAATGCAAACAAATTAAACAAAAATATTTATTTCACTCACTTAGTGTCAAGGCAATAAACCCCCTCACTAAAGCATGCAAAAGCTTATTGTTCATGTAAAGTCGTAATTCAGCTAAACATAATGAGTCAAAGCTCAGAGAAATTTAAAATTTGCGCTTTGTGAAACTAATAAGTATGAAGTTCGAGAAAATATATAGCTGATGGAGGGGAAGAAAAGTAGTCCCGTACTCTCTAGAGAGATACTACCTTCACTCATGTTCTCAACTCCCTTAAATAATCTTGCAAGTCAAGCTATTACATTAAATTAGTGTATAGAACCAGACACAGTAAAAACACGTACTCGGATGGTTGGAATATCAACATTTTTTGTGCAGAGATCCATGTGCATTCTTTTCAAGTTTGAAGCTAAGAGCAAAGACTCGATCCGATGCATGACAGATGGAAGAAAGGAGAAAGAATAAAATGTAGAAATAGATATAGGCGACATGATTATTGAACAAAGTTCAGGTGGCAGTTCGCATGATGCATTACTTGGTTCTGCATGGGAAGAGGAAAATACCAGTTAGACATAAACCAAAATGTGATATATCCAATTATATAGTACACAATTATCTTAGATGACCACAGAGCAAGTAATAATCTCGATACTTTATTTTGCATAGTAGCAAGAAAAGATTTGTCAAGATTAACAATAAGGCTCTTACCAGTGCTTTTAACAAAATATATGCAGTAGACAAGAGCCACTCACCATATTCAATTCATAAAAAAATCACACACCCACTAACACACAAACAGGAACCTCCACTGAAAAATAATTTGGTCCATGTTAATATTCTACTTTAGTAATCCAATCCTCGCATAATTCAAGCAAGTTTCATATATACATGATTCAGAGTTAGATTTGTTATGCAGAGAAACAACAAACAGGTGATCACAGGGAAAATTGAAGAACTATAAACATAATACCAAATTAGCTTATGAAAAAATGTCAATAAGACAATTTCTTACAAAACCTACTTTGTGTCTTTCAATTTTGTTTAGAAAATGACTAGGTAAAATGAATCGTTTATAATACAGTTTAATAGTAAACCAACCTTTTGCCTTCTCATTTCTACATCTCTGAAGGAAATTTTGCACAGTAAAGATGTGTCTCCCCTTAAGAAGAGTTTCATTTTCAAAATGCAATTTGATTCCATGTCTGTAAGGAACAAAACCTGGCTATTAAGATTGAGCAGGGTCACTCACAATAAATATATCAGTACTTGCATGAAAGGAATACGAGAGACCTCTTTTCATAGTACTCTTTGTAAGTAACAAATTCTCCATTTTTTAAACGAAGAAATGAATTGCCATACAATCCACCCAGAGTTCCCATGATGCAATACATGAAACCATTGTGAGGCGTATTAACCAAGGAATTCTCTAGTAAGCAGGTACACACCAAACCATTTTTCGTGTGCACAAGATGACCATGACCTTTGGGTAAAGAACAACCAACATGCAAATCGCACAAAATGTTCTTTTGAAATAGAAAAGAATTAATGCAGGTCCAATCAATTAGTAAATGCTGGCGTGGGCCTTGAGTCGGAAGAAGAAGATAATCAAAAGCCACACAGTCACTCCACGTATAAGATTTGCCCCGATCTTCATCAAGTTTATTAAAATTATTATGAAAAAGATGCTTAAAAACGGTGTTCTGAAACCTCTGACACAGTGAAACCTGCAATAAAATATCAAAAATCGATTTAATTTCAGAAAATCAAAATTCTTATATCGGCAAAATGTAAACAACTGGTTTTAGCATTATACCAGCTCAGAAGTCAGTGTAATGCTTCCAATATATTTTACATGCACAATTAGTTTTCCCCTGTCAACATCTAAATCAAAATTTAAAGTCTCAACGTCAGACTCTAGTCTCATCCTGACGGCAAGCACAATGTCTTGTGGCTGGACAGTATAATTGAACTCCTGCTGCAACTCAATTATATAACAATAGTACAGCCTTTCGGACTCACTGCCATGATAACCAACCAATTCGGGTGGGCAGTACTGTACTTGTTCCTCCATATAAGGAGGTTTATATCCTGTAAATTAAGATTTGAAAAAATATTACAACTTGTCATCTTTACCTTAAAGAGAAGTCTGTAGGAGACTCGTAATCAACAGAAGCGTAAACAAATAATTACCAAATTCTTCAGCATCAGCAGCTTCCCTGACAATATCAGGCACAAGATTATCTGTCAGGGCACCGACCTGATGAAGTTTTCTGCAAGCTTCTAGGCATGCAAGTTGCTTCAGAATTTTAGTGTTACCATGAACAGTAATAGTTTGGATTGGGCAGCTTTTCGGAAGGTACAGTGTGCAAATTTTCAATTCTTTGTCAACCACGCAGCGAGGATAAGGCTTGTAGTAACTATAAATCAAAAAAACAAAAAACAAATTAAGTTTCCTTTTTTCACAATTTTGAGAAATTAACCATTAAACTAATCACAAGGCAATCTCGTAGGTTTTTATAATAATTTGACAACCTAAAAACTAAAAGCTTCAGATCATTGATAAAGCTGAACGATGTAAAGAACAAACCAGTCAGAAGGTAACCGTGAGCAATAGAAGTGGAGTAAAGACACACTAGAACTCAAATTCACAATTGCTCCTGTGGTTTCAACTTCATAGTATTCTTCACTGTTTAATTTACTATCAAGAGGTTCACAAGGAAGGCTAGCATGGCTCAAGCACTCCTTCCGCATGATATCTCCACTAGCCAAATAGTTCTCCACACGATTGAGGGTGGCAGTATCCCCACTACAATCAACCAATAAAACAATGAAAAAAGATATAATCAGCATCGCCATTGACATTCGAATTGCTTAAATTCTATCTGTAACCAGCTATCAACCAAAAAGGAAAAGAAAACTGATTAATAAAAAATTTGTTATTCTATTAGGCTTCAACCAACAGATACGAGTCTGAAGCCTTAAAGCAACCAACAAAGATGCACTGCAGTGAAAAAAAAACAAATTGTTAAATTGCTTCCCACAAGAAACCAGTTGTGCAGATTTTCACCTTCAATTTTACTATTTTTATAGTGATGACAGCTCAACTGTACAATTACTATAGATTCTTCCCCAAAAAAGAAAAGAGTGACAAAAATTTATTCTTCTGAGTTTATATTTTAAAGTGATGGAGCTCACCTTTTTACCATTAAAACAAAGTCTGAGTCCTGCATACGAGCACGTCCACGTGACTGAATAAAGCTACAGATTGTGGCAGACGGGTCAAATCTAATCACAAGGTTGCACCTTTGCACATCTAATCCCTCTTCAAGCATTGAGGTTGCAATGATGATGTTAACCTGTAAAAATATATGGCAAAGAACATAAATAAATAAATTCTAAAAAATTAGCAAATCTTGGAATGGTTAAAAAAAAAAAAAAAAAAAGAGCAACTAGGAGACCCACTGTGCCCTTGCGGAATTCATCAACAATTTTGTTTTGTTCTTTCCTACTCTGTNTGTTTGGAAAGGTTAAAAAAAAAAAAAAAAAAAGAGCAACTAGGAGACCCACTGTGCCCTTGCGGAATTCATCAACAATTTTGTTTTGTTCTTTCCTACTCTGTGAATGCAGGTTAGAAGTGGTCCCTGCCGTATATTCCGTTCTCCACCCACTGACTTCCGGAAGAAACTCATTCAACAGATTCCGAATAACAATAGCCGTTATAATCCTTTCAACAAAGACTATACATCTCAAATCCTTAATTTCCCTGTGCAAGTATCATGCAAGAGAAAGAGTACCAATGATAAGAACAATTTAAACAAGGACCTGGACAAATGCTCTTTTTCCCATCCAAATTTGATTAACATTGAGTTTTAAATTAAATTTTGAATAACTTATTAAACATGTGAGCATAGTTAGAATATTAGTGTAAATAGTATATATTGTATCTGCTTCAAGTGAACAATAGGAAACTACAATGATACGCCTGGGTCTTTGTGCTTCAATCTACCCTATTCCATGCATCATCTGTAATATAAATGCAGGAGAGAAGTATGAACAAGAACAGCAGGATGGGTGATGACACTGCTAGTCTGAGATTTACAAGACCTACCACTCGTGGTGGGACATCTACATGGACAGAAATTTAACAATTCTGAAGTTGATGAACATGGATGTTGACTACAATATTATGTAAAGTTCAACTCACAATTTTTATATCTCATTATGTTCAATTTGCTCTATCAAACATACCATACGATATTTAGCCATGTACGCTAGCCTAATCTAAGTATGTCAGACTTAACCTCTCGCTTTGAAGCTTAGCAAAAAGATGCACAAAGTCAAGTCAAGATCCCCAACCACGCGTGGTGTAATGTATACGCAGTTAGATATTGAAAATTTTTGAAGTTGATAACACGTCATATTTAATATTCAGATGTTCTATCCTGTGTTGTACAATTCACACCATCAAACACGTCAAAGATACTCCCCCACTTACGTTTGCCTAATCATTATATCCATGGGGTGTTACTTCCTATTACATAATACACTTAGCCCTTGTTTCGTCAACATTATTTCCAAAAATTTTCTCTTATTTTTAACCACATATTCTTTAATAAAATAGTATTACATACAAACCCAAAACTTTTCCTTATTTTTTAACCACACAGGAGCTCAAACAGGCTCTTAAAATAATTATAGTTCAACACATCATCAAAGGATATTATAGTTTTTCCCAAAACTAATAATTAACTTACAAAGAAAAATTAGAATGAAAATTTTCCCATGATTTAGTTTGGGCTCCATTTTTAAAAAATACATTTTTCTTTCTCTTATTTTCAACCACACATTCTCCAATAAAATAATATTCTACGTAAATTCAAAACTTTTCCCTATTTTTACACCACACATTCTCCAAAAAAATAACTATTCCAAAATACATTTTCTTCCAAAACTTAAAGCCCATTTGAGCCTCATTTGTTTTTTTCAAAAATGCATTTTGGAATACTGATTTTACGGAGAATGTGTAGTTATAAAATAAAGAAAGTTTTAGATTTGCATATAATATTATTTTATTGAAGAATGAGTAGTTGAAAATAAGAGAGAAAAATGTATTTTGGAAATATTAGGAACCAAACAAGGGCTTACTTTTAATGGAGCCCAAATGGCTTAAATTGTTTTCGTGAACATGTTAATATCAAAACAGATAGAAACATTCATCAACAAGACTGAAAAAAATACTAACAATTTCTACTTTTTAGAGAAACGTATATATAACATATATAAGCAAACCTGTATTCAAGGAGAGTGTCAACAAGGCAGACAACCTTTGATGTAACATACCCAGAATCCAGTTTAGCTTTTATATCAAAATGATTAGACCCTTGTGGACCTTCATGAACAGAAATATACAATCACCGAACGAATAGAAAAGAACGAAATTTCCAAATCTTGAAGAAAAACAGAACAGCATATATAATAAATACAGTGAGAAATACCCAATGGCACAAAGGCATGAAAAACTTTAAGCGCATCCAAACTGAAATCTCTAACAACCTTCTCGCTACTGGCATCCAATTTCACCCATGAAAAGACATTGGTTACTTCACAAGATAAAGTCTCTGCCGCCTATTCAAACAAGAAGTACTTACTGCCAATCGCCACAACCACAAAAATTTGTGCCTTGTATATACAAAATTGACCAGAATAAAAAATATACCTGTATAGCTAACCAAACACCCAGCTCAGTTAAACAAAACATGAAGGTAGAGCAAAGCTTAGATAATCTTTTCGTTGCATTGTTAGCTACAGAGCTCGAGATACTTTGGAGAGAAAGTTCATGCTGGTGAACAGTATATATAAAGTCAGTGCCTTGAAAATGGGAAGAGCAAAAGATAACATGAAAATGCTAACTTTGGAGATAAAATAAATAAAAGAATTCAAAGCATATGAGTTTAGTTCCATAAATACAGCTTCACCTCCTCTTGGATAAAAATTATATTACTTGTTCAAATCTCCTCGTATCTCACACACTGCAAATCACCCTTGTGCTTGCAGCACCAGTAACTTCCAACTAAAACCAGACAAGCTTAGTTATTGAACACCTCAACAAAAAGCTTATGGTGACATAGAAGTTCAAATCGATCCCTCACGTGCAGATAGGATTACATGTTTTTTTTATCAAAAACATGCTACGTGCACAAATTTCTTAAATAGGTGGTAGCATGACTTAAACCCAGGTCTATTGCCCTGCATTGATATATCTTCTCATCTAAACCTTAAGCAAGGGGAACATTTATTTATTTCATTTTGTCTTCAACAAATTGAACATCCACAGAACCACACGCTAGGATATTTCTCATAAAGCACATTAAGTACACAAGATATGAGGGAGAATAAACATTGAAGCACTATATATAAGACATACTAATCATGCTACACTTGTAACATTAATTTGAATCTGACGGTTAGCATACTTTTCAATTTTCAACGAGTGAAACTGTATAGTCAGTCATTCATAGGAACAATGACACAAACCAAAATTCCAACATTTACTAACTCCAAGAGAGATATGTATACCTTCTCCAACGTCTTTTTCAGATCACTTGCAATATATTCAACATCAATGCAAGGAACATCCAAATGTTTGTATATCTTCACTTTTGGAGTTGAGACTGGAATATACTGAGCTATAACAGATTCGCTTTCACACGTGAAAACCTTCATACAAAAGAATAGCATAGATTATGAACCACTAACAAACCTAAATGTGACACTGGATACTAACATAAGAACGAAATTCAAAAAAAAAAAGGGTGTAGCCACTACTAAGTAGGGATTTGCAAGGCTGCCCTCTCTTATATGCCTTAATGATTCCACATCAAAATCACTTGAAGGCAACATATAACAGAAGTTCAATATAACAAAGAATATTATTTTAAAATCATTCTCCGTTTCTCAAAAATTATTCAATACCAGTGTGTCGAAAATTTCAATCTACTATTCCATAGAAGATTCATAAATTAAGTGCCTGTTTGATGGCCATTATCGAGAAGAAATGATGTTACGATAGCGATTTTTTGGAGAATGTGTGTTAAAAAGTAGAGAAAAAATTTTAATTTACATGCAAAATATTTTATCGTGCGAATGTGTGGTTGAAAATGAGTATGAGAATTAAAGAGTTTTGTTTAAAGGGAAAACAAAAAGAGGCTAAGCTTGCATTGCAACAATACATGAATTTAAGAATTCAACAATTACGAAGCATAGTTTGCAAAATTCAGCAAGAAACCTTTGAATTCATTAGATTTTCAAGTTGCCTAATATGTTTCCAGTAGTCAGTGGCCGAGCATGAGCCTATACAGAGAATCGAAATGAAGTGCTCAGATAAAGTTAGTAATGAAGAGAACAAAATAGAGCTAAAACAATATAATATACAAGATTAATTAATATTTTCTAGAAGTTACATAGTACTAACTTTTAGCCTTTATAGGGGAAGCAGTCATCCCAAATATTTTAGGAAGGTGCTGAGCATTTTCTTTTAGTAGGCGAGCATAGAATTCCTGCAAGATGTTTCATATTATTGTCAAGTCAAAAACCAAATCGCTGGTGACAAAGTCAAATAATGTCATGTTAGACAGATCCAGGTCAACTAAGAAATTTAGAAGTATCTCTATTTTAATTCAGTAACTAATGTTCTAAATTCTAATGAACCTCTATTCATGCATCTAGCAAGAGTGACTCGTAGGAAATAAAAGATGCATGCATGTTAAGACATTATTCCTTACATCAATTGATTATATTATGATACATCCCCTATATCATTTGTTCAGGAGAGAGTTGAAAGTATGAATATTTTCTCACTTTTCCACTTTTGCTTCTTGATGCTGCTAGGTTGCTCAATTCCAAAACGTGTACATTGTATGAAGAATTGACATATTTATTAGAAAAATGCAACAAAAGGAAGAACTTTGAATCGAGGCTGAGGGACTAAAACTAATTATGCTGATTACTTAATAAAGGTCTATGTCAATTAATTGTGATGCGCCTTGTTGTTCATGTAATTGAGTCCATCATAGTTCTAACGAGAGCTAAGACGTTTTCATTATACTGAAGTTTATAACATTGAATCCAAATCAGACAGTAATAAACTCAAGGAACATAATACTTCCACGGTACATCAATGCTCTTCTTTGTGACTGAAAATTATTTGATACGAACAAAATTGCAGTGAAAATTCAGCGCTAGCTCAAAGACTACGGAAATGGATCAGTCAGAATGATACAAGAACCGCGTAAATATATAATAATCTTAAAAGTTCTATCAAGCATAAAAATGGGACTAAAATAGTGAAAATACAATCCAAGTGCTGATTTGGAACTCTCTTGCACTGTGCAACAAGCAAAATCTTAATCATACTGCTATTATGTTTCCATCATAAGTTCATATCACAACCAGTGCTTAAAATTACATATCCAATTAGGCCTCTGTTTGGCTAAAATTACTAGCAACTTTTAATTTATAGTAATAAGCCCCTATTTGAGCCCCATCCTCTAAAAATTCATTTTTTTCAAACTCATTTTCAACCACATATTTTTCAATAAAATATTTTACACGTACTTTAAAAAAATTTCATTCTTTTTAACGGAACATTTTTTTTTTTAAAAAAAATTACTATTACAAAATTTATTCTGATAAATTACTAGCAACTTTTAATTTATAGTAATAAGCCCCTATTTGAGCCCCATCCTCTAAAAATTCATTTTTTTCAAACTCATTTTCAACCACACATTCTCCCAATAAAATAATTTTGCACGATATCCAAAACTTTTCCTTAATTTTTAACTACTCTCTCAAAACAATCACTATTACAAAACTCATTTTTCACAAAAAAGTGAGGCTCAAACAAAGCCTAATAATTTTACCCAAATAAAGGCCTGGAATCAAGAATATACAATTTAGAAATGAGGATAACATCAGGATACACAGATTTCTGAATAACATTTGATAGTCAAAATAAACACATTACGAGGTATTAAGATATATATGAAGGTTTCAAAATAAAAAGGAAATATCAACCAAACGAGTCGTGATCAAGTATCAAATTCTCTTGGTGAGACCACAAAATATTAAAAACAACTTCAAGTTTAACTATCATATTATGGAACAGAACAAAATCATACCCTCATGATGCGAGCGTAAAAGTGTTTGCCTCGGGCATTATGACACTCATCAAATATGAGAACTTTTATCCAGTCAATATTCAAAAATCTATGACTCAAGGCAGCATGCAAAATAGCTGGAGTCATGACAAGCACCTGAACATGAAATCCTATTGTTACAACATAAGAAGCATATAATGATGGTTATCATAAACAATGCATTTACTCTCACCATTCTTACAACATTAATCTCTCAGAGAAAGTTTAAAGCATTTACAAGGAACATTTTTTTTTATCACAAAAAATTAGACGACTTACAGAAGTAATTTCACAAATATTTTTGGAATATCTACAAGTTGGTAACTTAGATGAATAATATATTTCAGGATACCGTTTACCTCCCATAAAATTCATGCATCCACCAACTTATTGTCCTAATAAACAACATCATCAAATTAAGAGGAACCTCTTATTAGTTAAGATTGAATTATATACTAATTTTAAGGAGTACAGTAATCGGTAGCCCTATTACTCAATACCGCAACTTCATCCAATAACAAAGATTTTTGAATTTATTTTAAGGTTTATGGTCTTGAAATATATGATGTTACACTAAAGATCATTAGAAAAAAATAAAGAAAGAGAAAAGACAGTCATGTTATTCCCACCTCATGCTCATCCACTTCATGCTTCCATGTGGCAGCATCCCAGAAATCAACTCCCAACTCACCATAATACTTGCCCACTTTCAAGTCTGTGTGCATCGCAATAGCATCTCCTTGCTGATAACCATCAGAAGTACAAAATCAAAATTGAAACCACATTAAAAATTATATACATAGTAACTTTGGTGAAAGGAAAACATAAAAAACTCTATTTGAGAAGAATAATATCTTCATTAAATTTACTGGTTAATAGTCAACCAAACAACTACCCGTTTAAGTGATGCAAATATAACAAATAAATCACAAGGAAACTAATACACAACATCTATAAAGCAAAGATACATAATCACATACTTGGGTTACCAAAACAACAGCGGGGACCAAAAAAACAGCAATGGAGCGTGAAGGCTTTCTGAGGAGGTGAGCATAGCTACGAAGGAGCATGATTGCAATCAGGGTCTTCCCAGAACCAGTCTCCAAGAACACAATGGTATTTCCTTTTAGTGCTTTTTCCAATGCTTCCAGCTGATAGCTGCATTGACACCGGAATAAGATTATTCTAAGAGAATGGAATGGTATAACATTGATGCAATTAAAATTTTTCATGTATTTGTCTGTGTGACCAAAGGGTTAATATTATCTCACAATTCTCATATTGCTTTATAATTGCTCCAAAATTCACAACATACCATAGCTTTATTGAATGATGTGACACAAGCGTTTACATACACATGTCACAGATGCAAGCAGGGATATGGATGTGAAAAATGTTTCCCGGTAATGCATTAGAAATTACAACCCAATCTCATGGAACCGTGCACAAAGAATTTCAAGCAGTTCCTTTCATAAACGGAGGACTAGAGAACTTGTCTTTTATGTCTACTCAATTCATACGTAATCTATTTTCTCTGACTAGATTGGATAGGCAATCCACGTCCCTTTCATATGATACCAATCCAAGAATACAAGACACAATCAAAGAGACCATTTACCTTCTGGCGAAAGGAACAGAATCAGCAGCAAGCTGTTGGTTTCCTCCATCGATAGCCATATCAATTGTATGAGCAAATTTGAACCTTTTCTTTAGGATCACAAAATTAAAGGTGAAAATCAATGAAAAACAATAAGTCCAATAAATACAAGTATAAATCAACTCAAATGATAACAAGAGAAGAATATATTTACAAGTAATGTGTGTAACAAAAAGAATGACTGTTTTATCATATTCATTAGAAGAGAGGTAGTCGAAGCAGGTTTTGAACCCTAAACCCCTATCACTCTTCTTTCTCAATGTGATGGGATCAACAATTCTGTCAGTCTTGGTTTTTGGGATGAAATTCCAAAAGTCAGAACGTAGTAACCGAAATTATCGGTAGAAGCCGATAAAGTTATCGTCGTTCCAACCTATACAGACTTTCAGCCTTGCCTTATAAGAAATACACCCAGCGGCCAGCGAGTAATCATCGATAAATGGCTGTATAATCCCATTTTTTGTTTTTAAAATTTTTTCGTGAGAAAAGACAATATCTCAGAGTCTCAGAGGAAAGATCTTTTTTAAACGGCTGCAAGTCAAAATACCAGCAATCAGAGAGGTTTATTTTTCTTGATCTTACCATTCTGGAATTAGCTCCATTGCTTTTAAGCACGCATTTGCCATGACAACCATGATCAAACATTAAAAAATAAATAAAAAAATAAACCCAGAAAGAGCACGAAAGTTTCACAGCATCCCACATTAAAACCACCAAAAAAAAAAAACTCACCACTGGCTAAAAAACGGGGTTCTGTTCAAGATTTCTTAAAAAACAGTGACTGATCAAACTTGATCAAGTGTTGTGTGTGTTAAATACATACACAAAGAACTGTATATGAAGGATGAGCAAACTACTCGACTAAGCAACTTCTTGAGTACGCTTCCGAGAGAGAGAGAGAGAGAGTGCGCCTTCTGGAGCTTTTCGAAATTTTGAGTGAAAAGTGACAAGCGAAAATGACATAAAATGCCGGTCCACCGTCCACTGTTTCGCTGGACGAGGAAATTTCGAAGGCTTAAAAAGGAAATTTATTTTTTTTTAAACGTACATGTCTAGTCTCCATTATTTTATTTTTAAAACAAGCGGGTCTTTTATGCACATTTTTCTAGAAAATAATGCATTTTATGATGTGATATGATGAAAAATATATGATTAAAAAATAAGAAATTTTTTTGAATTTTTATGTAATATTATTTTATTAAAAAATGTATTGTTAAAAATAAGTTTTAAAATAATGAATTTTGAGAAGAACGAGGATCAAACAAGTCGTGCATATTTCTCTTTTTTAACCCTTGTTTGATATCCATTAAAATTTTCATTCTCAGAGCCCGTTTGGTGCACATTAAAATGGGAGAATGCATTTTTTTGAAGTGATGTGATGTGGAATATGTGGTTGAAAAAGAAGGAAAAATTATTGATGTGATAGAAAATATTATTTTATTAAAGAATGTGTGGTTGAAAATGAGTAGAAGAATGAGAATGAGAAAAATAATATGGCTCAAACAGGGGCTCATTCTTCTATTCATTTTGAACCACATATTCTTCAATAAAATAATATTTTTCATCACATCAATAATTTTTTCTTTTTTTCAACAACACATTATCCATCAATGTACTATTCCATAATACATTCTTCCAAAATAATGTGGCTCAAACAAACCCTTAGTTTCAATCAAACATTTTTAATAAAATAATATTCACGTGAAGTCAAAATTTTTTTTATTTTTTAACCACACGTTCTCTATCAAACTATCATTCCGAAATATATTTTGGACAAAAAAAAAGACTCAAAACAATATTTTTATTAGTTTGTGTTTGGTAGTGATTCTTTCATAATAAGGACATGTTTGAGTCCCATTTTTTAGGTAACATTTATTTTGAAATAATAAATTGTTGAAAATGTGTGGTTAAAAATAAAGGAAATTTTTTTTGGATTACGTGTAATATTATTTTATTGAAAAATGTATGATTGAAAAAAAAAATGTATTTTTTAAAAAATAGGCATCAAACGAGGTCTAAATTTGTGAAATGTGATTTTTTTTTTTTTTAAGAACGTATAATTAAAAAAATAAAAATTACGTGTTAAATAATTTAATTAGTACATTATGATTGAAAATTTAATTTAGAAAAAAGAAATTTTTAAACAGGGGACCAAATAGAAGCTTCAAAATGATTTTGAAAAACTATTTCCCAAATAAAGTGTGTGTTTGAATCTCATTTTAATGATAATAGAATTTTTGAAATAGTGATTGATGAGAGAATGTGTGGTGAAAAAATGATAAAAAATTTTAGATTTTTGTCTAATATTATTTTATTTGAGGATGTGTGATTGAAAGGAATGAAGAGAAAAAAAAATTGATGTCAAACATGGACAAACTATTATACCCCAATAAATATTGATCTTCCTTCAATAAATCTACAAATAATTTAAGTCCTTGTTTGGTACACATTAGAATTTTCATTATTATTATTCTACTCATTTTCAACCATACATTTTTTAATAAAATAATATTTTTCATCATATAAATAATTTTTCATTCTTTTTTAATTACACATTCTCCATCAATCTACTATTCCAGAATACATTTTTTCAAAATAATGTTGCTTAAACACACGAAAAATAATCAGAAAAATTATAATGGAAGATCATTAAGCCCTTGTTTTGTACCTATTGAAATTTGGATTATAATTTAAGTCATAATTTAACAATTAGTTTTAACTACATATTTTATAATTCTACAATTTTTCAATAACACATTTCATCAATTTCTATCAAGATTTACTAATAAGGCTAAATGTGTATGTTTACGCTCTTATTTGGTACACATTAAAATTTTCATTATCATCATTCTACTTATTTTCAACCACATATTTTTCAATAAAATAATATTTTTCATCACATCAATAATTTTTATTCTTTTTTAACCACACATTATCCATCAATCTACTATTTTATAATATATTTTTTCAAAATAATGTGGCTCAAACCACCCGTAATAATGAATAATAAATTTGAATGTATAATTAAAAGTAATATTAGACTTTAATTAAATTTATAAATAATGTATAAATCTCTTTCTAGCAGAAGTTACGATTGATGATGTGACAAACGAGTGAGATGTGAAAAAAGAAATCATTGATAATTCTGTTGCATGGATGCACGTCACTTAAAGGACTATGTTGCTTTAAATTTAGAAGTACGATCGTGGTTGACGACGATGGATGACAAATGTTATCAAAATTTGGACTATTAATTTTAAAAATTATTTTTGAAATGGATGAATGTAATGTTGTTAACTATGACTGTCAATCAAAATTGTAGATATATATATATATATTGTACAAGTAGCATGATTGTTATATTTATGTAGGGATGCTTGGTTTAGAATATACAAAAAGAACTCCATTTTCTTTAATTAGTTTTCATTTTTCATTATTATGGTTAATTTTTTAGTTTTTAGTTTTTAATTATTGGTTAAGTATGTTTATCCATCATTTTTTAAACTACACGAATTTTATACAAAATCTATTTCGCTCGCCCTTCTTCCATTTTCTCTTGTCTAGATTCATCGAGTGTTTGTGATCTACTTTTAATGATGTAAAGATCTCATGTAATGAACGGGTAACTTCAGAAATAGAAATAGAGATACGAATTGAATTAGTAAAAATGATTATTAAACTAAAACCCTATTTAGTAAAAATTATAATCCAAATTTTAATTTAAATCAAAGCCAACGACTAATTTTAGTCATACATTTTATAAGATCCACAATTTTCAACCATGTATTTCATCAATTTTTATCAAAATATAATAAAAATCTAATTTTAATCCCCACCAAATGTGGGCTAAATGATATCATACTAAGGTTTACCAATAATTTAATTAAGGCAATGTTGGACTAATGTTTATAAATAACCAAATTACTTTTGCGAGATCTATAAGCACTATTCACTCATCGTTCACTTATTTCAATCCATTTATATTTAAAATTATTAGTAAATACCTCCTAAACAAACTTTGAATGTATTCAAATATACTTCTAACGAAGATTTATTTGAATATATATTTAGCCTATCTTTGGTAGGAATTTACATTTTGATTTTAATGTAAGGAAAAATCAACAATTTATTTTAATAACACGTTTCATGACATCCATACCTTTTTAATAACATATTTCATCATTTTTTATTAAAATAAACTAAAAAATTGATATTAATCTCTACCAAATAGGGATTTAATTACTTTAATGCACTAAAATAGTACAAATTGTTTATTATTATTTTTTCGAAAACTAACCCATTGTTTTAAACCTTATTTTTGGGAAAAAAAATATATATTTTGAAATAGTGATTTTTTTTTAGAAAGTATGATTAAACCACCATTAGCCCCATTAAAATTATAATCCAATTTTCTCTCTCTTCTTACTAATCACACATTTTTCAATAAAATAATATTACTCGTAAATTAAAAAAATTAACCACATATTTTTTTTTAAAAATACTACTCTCAACTAATGGGGGTCAAACGGGGCAAAAAAATAAGAAAAAAAAAATTTTAATTTACACGTAATATTATTTTATGGAATCAATTAAAAAGAATTTTTTTTTTAAAGAAAATGAGGTCAAACATAGGGTAAAGCAGTTTGATTGATAGGAGGGAAAGCATTAATTTATTTGGACACTGTTTTTGTACAACATATTTTACTGTTGGTTGTGGCAAAAAATATTGGTTGAATAGATGAATTGTTTTTCAAACTGTCCAATGGCATGTTATCAAAATCATTGTACATCAAGAATTGTTCGGAGAGAAATGGAGAGAGAGGGAGAGAGTTTTTCCGTTGTTTGATTCTCATTATTTTTAAAATACATTTTATTATTTTTTCTTTTCAACCATTCAATCTTCAATAAAATAATATTATAAACAAATTCAAGAGGGTGTTTGGTAGAGATTAAAATCAGATTAAAATTGAAAATATAGTCGTTATTGTTGACTTTTATTGGACGGGTGGGACCCAATAACGACTATATTTTTAATTTTAATTGGATTTTAAACCGTACCAAACAAGCTCCAAGACTTTACCTTATTTTTTAATCATATATTCTCCATTAATTATTGTTCAAAAATGCATTATTGTCAAAGTACAATGGGTTGTGAGTGTTGAAAGAGTGGTCAAATGTCATTGTCTAAGGAGGGAGACTTCCGTGAGAACAGAACAGAAGTAGTTTGCTTGTTGGAGTTGTCCCTATCCAATGTTATACTTGGTTATTGTTTCGTTTTCATTAAATTTAATTCGTGATTCTGCCTCCTTCCATTAACCACACGTACTTTCAATAAAATAATATTGTACATAAATTCAAAAAAATTCCTTACTTTTTAAACACACATTTTTCAAAAAATATTATTCCAAAATTAATTTTTTAAACACACATTAAATGGAAGAGAATATCTCCAAAAATTGAATGTCCTTGTTTAAGCTTAGTTTTTCTAAAATCTTATTTTTTTCTTTTTCAAAATTCATCTCAACCACTCATTTTTCAATAAAATAATTTTATAATTTTTTTTTATTTTTTAACCGAACATTCTCAAAATATCATTATTATAAAATACATTTTTTTTTTCAAAATGGGGCTCAAACAAGGACTTCATTAACATTAATGGGATAAAATTGCAATTGGGATCCTAAATCTTTTGATAAGTTGTATATTATACTCAAAATGGACCAACAAAATTGAGCCATTGTTTGATCCTCGAATCTATTAAAAATACATTTTTCTCTATATTTTTCAATAAAACAATATTACACTCAAATTCAAAATATTTCCTTATTTTTAACTATAAATTCTCCATCAATCTACTATTCAAAAATACATTCTCAACAAAAATGGCCCTTAAACATGGTCTAAATTTGATCATATTTTGACTAAATTTAAAAGGGTAAAATTGTGATTTTATATTTTTAATAAAATAATTAAAATTAAAAATTAAATAAGGTATCACCATTCACCACAAAATTTTCTCAATACTCGCCATTTTTGGAAAATATGCATTATTGAATAGTATTTTAACCTCATTTGAACTACACATTTTTCAATAAAATAATATTACACTCAAAGCCAAAAAAAATTCTTATTTTTTAACCCACATTTCCCATCAATACACTATTCAAAAATGCCACCACAATTAAAATATACTTTTAATAAATAAATACACCACAACAAATTTACAATTATATACCTAATTTAATAAAAATATACTTTCTAAGCTTCATCTATTTCCTTTCGTCCTGGCAGTTCCTTCACCTTTCCACCGTGCACTTTTTTATTTGAGTCTTGCTACTCTGCCAGGCCTGGTACCGGCCTGGCAGAGGTTTTGTCTCATGGGGAGGGGTGGGTGTTAAAACACTTG
>CAIGRS010159104.1:0-10312 GCA_903798395.1 Fraxinus floribunda | reverse complement strand
TTAAAGTGGTTGTACTTTGAAATTTGAACTACATTTCTACTTTTGTGTTAAACAATTAAAGTAGAAATTGAATTCCTCGAATGTGATATTTTTAATGAAATTTAACTAATCAAACGGACCCTTAGAAAAAATTTATGTAAGTTGTCATGTCTCGTTCCTTCTCTATCTATCTATCTCTCTCGTCTTTTCTTTTCTATTTTCGTGACCCCATATTAACTAGTAAACTGTGAAATTACTAATTTCAGTTTTGAATTAAATTCATTTATGTCACGTTAAACTAAAAAAAATACAGAGTTGAATTAACGAAGAAATAATTAAATTTTATTAATTATTCCATACAATTTATTCTAATTTTACGTATTAGAAAATGACTTCAGATGATACTAGGTTTGTCTCTATATTAACGTCAGCTGTATCTAAGTTTCTCACAAATAAACGTTGGCCTGCGAATCTGAGAGAGACGAATTATGGCAAAAACAATATGTTGGTATATTATTTAAATGAAGGTAGCTAATGAACAAACTTTATCTTAATTAAAATTAATTTTGACGTTTCAAAAATTCATGGATTTTTTAATGTGTGGTTGAAAATAAGTAGAAGAATAAAAATAAAAATTTTAATATGTACCAAACGGGGAACAATATTTTTCTGTACACCTGCGTCTCTTTTTTTGGTCACATTCAATTTATTTTATAAAGAATTTTGATATTTGAATCGTTCTCTCCAATAATTGCTTTTTGTCTAAAAATTTAAGGGTCCGTTTAATTGATTTAAATTCCATAGAAAATGTCACATATGAGGAATTCAATTTCTATTTTGGCTGTTTGATACGAGAGTGAAAATGAAGTTCAAATTCCAAGGTACAACTACTTTAAAAACTTTTTTTTTGTCAATTTCATAAAACAAGCATTCTTATGAGGTATCTGAGTTTTTATTTTTCAACTTACATGGAACCGAAAAGTCTTTCTATCTTTGCTAATCAAACGGACCCTAAGTCTATATCAAACTCGTCTCAACTTCGAGACTATTTACATAAAAATACTTTAAAAAGTAACATATATAGCACAAAAATCCAAGTTAGGACAAAGACGGTTTAAGCCGGCCATGCAATCTGCCGGCATACTCGCTAGTTCCATTTGCCAGCACTGCAAATTTTCATTTATTTTTCATCTCTTTTCCTCTTCATCGTCCTCTTTAAAAGCCCCTACATTGGAAGACTCAGTCATATTCTCAAGTTTCATTTTCTTCATAAATTTGCAGTAATATATTTTCATGGCGAAGTTATCACATCAGAAGCCTAAGAACAGTTCAAACAATGGTGATACCAGTGTAAACAATCATGGGATGAAACCGAAACGT
Organism: Fraxinus floribunda; assembly: GCA_903798395.1. Lineage (NCBI taxonomy): Eukaryota > Viridiplantae > Streptophyta > Magnoliopsida > Lamiales > Oleaceae > Fraxinus > Fraxinus floribunda. Next base: position 8,953 of record CAIGRS010159104.1, on the reverse strand, counting down.
ACTAGGAAAACTATCCCGAGAGACTCTCCACCTCAACGTAGTTCAATTTATCGAGGTGTCACAAGGTTAGTTTAACTACATTGCATATGCGTACGGCTTATGTTGGCATAGGATCGACGAATCGATTACTAGAGTGCGGCTGAAGCATGCATGGGCATACCTGCAATTGTGACCATTGCACTGCAAACTCGAGCGGCATAGTCGAGTCCTTTGCCACATTGGTCACATAATAGTTCAATCAAGATCAAGCATTTCCTTTCATCACTTAAAACTCTCTGTGTAATTTCCAAATAATTAGAAAAAAATGGGTTGCTGCAGGCATCGATGGACAGGGAGATATGAAGCACACTTGTGGGATAAGAATTGCTGGAATGAAACACAAAACAAGAAAGGGAGACAAGGTGAGTGAGTGTCAAGATTAATCTTTTTGTCAATGCTTATTTTTCATCGACATTTTGGACGATGGAGTAGTTCAAATTTTGTCTATTATGCTTTGTAGTCAGGTTCAGTACTACGTGTCTTAACATATTATTTAGACATGTTTACTACTCAGTATTGAAGATTCAAACATCGGACAATTGACAAGGGTTTTAACTTCTTTTTATTCTTCGATCATGTCGAGTATCGTTTAGTCCAATCTCAAAGATGTCATTTGTGTTTTTAGTATTTGATGAAATATATGAAACTAATTTTTTTTCCTCCCTTTTTGGTTGTTTTTCTTGGTTGATTTTGATGCGGAAATCAGTATATCTTGGTAAGTACAAAATTGTAGCTACAAAAATGTCCCTTTTCTTTGAGCAAATTTATTAATTTCTCATGAATTTATTTTGTTAAATATGGTGCTTAAATAGGTGCCTATGACGATGAAGAAGCAGCTGCACATGCTTATGACTTGGCTGCACTTAAATATTGGGGTCCAGATACAATTCTTAATTTTCCGGTAATTTTTTTTCTCATGAATATTGTAAAAAATGATATGTTTTTTTTTTAAATTTTTTTTTATTAATCTATGTAAAAATTCTTGATCATTTACATATATGTATTTTTTACAATATATATAGCTGCAAATGTATGAGAAAGAGCTGTCAGAAATGGAGGGTCAGTCCAGAGAAGAATATATTGGATCATTAAGAAGGTAATAAATTAGATTAATTAATGTTTAACTATTTATTGTAATTGAAATTTTTTAGATATAAAAACTATCTGTTCTTTTTACAAAGTTTTTTATATTGTAATTGAAATAATTACAGGAAAAGCAGTGGCTTTTCAAGGGGAGTATCCAAATATAGAGGAGTTGCAAGGTACAAAGTCATCACAATTATACTTAACTAGCTTTTGTTTACAAAGATTGAATTTTTTTGACTTGAGAGTTGAGATTACATAATAAGTAATCTAAATGACATAATTTTTTTCAATTATCACTGTGTTGTATCCAACGTACCAAACATGTTATTCTCTTAAACTAGGACAAAGTTATCAAACCATATCCTTTTGATACTTAGGAACCGATTTACAGGCTTCTACTTCTCGTAGAAAATTTTCTTAAAAAAACTACCTTAGCTAGCTTCCTTTAAAAGCTTTTCTAATCAAACAAAACAATTCAGAAAATTATTCAAATACGTTCAAAAAAAATTTCTTAGCCTGAAAAGTAACTTTTGTCTTCTTAGAAGTCCGGCCAAACTAGTCCTTGGTATTAAATAAAGTCAAACACAATAATAAGCAAAATACGACTTATTTTTCTTTCTTAACATCATCTAGAATGCATGTTAACTAAACGCTAAAGTTTATTTGCAGGCATCATCACAATGGAAGATGGGAAGCTCGAATTGGCAGGGTCTTCGGCAACAAATACCTTTATCTTGGGACTTACGGTAAAAAATCTTTTCAAACCCTAATTGTTTTTTGCAATGCAAGTAACAAAATATAGCACTAATATACACTAATTAAATTTTTACATCAATCAGTCTGTTGAAAACAACTATATCTCCCAACTAATGCTCAAATATCTATCAGTTTACGGTATCAGTGACGGATTTGGTTGGCTGCAAGATCTATAGCAGTCAATTAGTAAGACAAGTTTACAAAACTCTAAAAGGTATTATGTTTTCTAAATCATTTCCTTAATTTTTCTTTAGCTACCCAAGAAGAGGCCGCGGTTGCATACGACATGGCAGCTATAGAATACCGAGGTCTTAATGCCGTTACAAATTTCGATCTTAGTCGTTACATCAAATGGTTAAGACCTAACAACACAACCAACAAGCCTAACGCTAATGCTAACCCTAACTCTAACCTTGATGCCACCACGACTAATTCGACACCAAGATCAAACCACAACTCCGGCGGCTTGGCAACGGTCCACCACTTCCAACCACCATCAGACGTCGCTCATGCCACCTCATCTCAATCCCGACCCACCAACGCCACCTCTGCACTCGGGCTTCTATTACAGTCATCCAAGTTTAAGGAAATGATGGAGATGACCCTGGCAGCCGGGTCTCCCCCACCACCGCCGGAGAAGGAGCAGGAGCTGTCACAGAGCAGCATCCCTGAAGATATAAATATATATTTTGATTCTAGGGATTTCCCTGCATACAATGATCAAGGGGATGATATATTTGGGCAGCTCAACTCATTCATGCAGCCTATGGGTCAGTTTGACTCAATGCTTAATGGGGAAGATTTAATGATATGATTAGTTAACCATGAGAGCATGAAAAATAGAATGACAAGTTTTTACAGAAGTGGATTATTCTTTGAATTGCATTATTTAATTGTAGATATATTATGTAATAACACATGGATTCAATATTACCATGTAGTCTTTGTTCTCATTAATAAAAATAATTTTTTTAGTTTGACAGCTTCAATTTACAAGATTTTTTTTTCTCAAGTCATTCGTAACAGTTATTTTTCATCTATCCCTGATAATGTTAAAAGCAATTTACTAGCCAAAACACTACTTCAAACGTCTGGTTGGTTCACTCATTTCTAATCTTCACTTAGCTCCTGTTTGGTACACATTAAAATTTTCATTCTCATTCTTCTACTCATTTTCAACTACACATTCTTCAAAAAAATAATATTTTCCATTACATCAATAATTTTTCCTTCTTTTTCAACCACACATTCTCCATCAATCTACTATTCCATAATACATTCTTCCAAAATAATGTGGCTCAAACACACCCTAATATATATACTTCATTATTTGTTCGTTATTTGGATGCTTCGCTTTAACCGTGGATAAGCTTACCAGGCTATCCAAGACAATGTCGGAGTATGTTATTTGGTGATAATATAGTTTTCGTTGAAGAAATTTGAAGGGGGATAAAGTGCAAGTCAAAAATTTGGAAGGGAGCTCTAGAATATGTGTATAAAATTGAGGCAGAATACGTAGTATTTCCTTTTGTTACTAAACATTATTGTTGCCTGTTGTATGTACTAATTTATTTTAGTTCGTGTTCTGAAGCATGGTGAGTGTACTGTCTAGAACTATAGATACACAGGCAACCTTCTAATATCTGCAAATTGGGAATTGCAGCCTTCTACTTGTTAAGTGGTGTGAAGACCACTTGTTAGATCATTTGATTGCTAGTTTGCTACTGTCAGCCATTTCAGAACACAGATGAATAAAAAAGATAAAAACAAAAATAAAAAATCTCATTTCTGCGCCAATAATGCCTCCTAAAATATATTTTAAGAAATAATATAGATCACAGAACAGAACTGTCAAGAATAACATTTTTTTTATTTTTTTTATATCTCAACTCCTCCATGTCTCTCACATTCGAACCGTTCTCTAACTTATCCACTCGTTTCTCTACTACACGGTTTTGAAACTGGAAGTTAACATGACAGCCTATGTCTAACCCGTAACAATAGAAGCATATCATAGTCACCAGATAATACTTATGACACAGTGGACATTATTAATTCATAGAAAACAACCAGTTTTGTAGTTAAGCAGGAGAATCTCATTTCAGAACTCAAGATTATCAGTTTGAACTCTATCCCCCTCCCAAGTCCTGTGCACGCCATAACTTAATCCTCTTTTTGCCAACCTATACATTCAACAAATAATTTCATTTTAGCTAACAAATGAATCATCAAGTTTTATTTGTATACCCTGTTAACATGCCCCAAGGTCCCAAAGTTGTGAATAAACCTATTTTCTTTTCCTTTTACTCATTAAATAAGTAGCGACGCAACTTCATTATGATAAGCAAAAGCATGATTCAAGAGGCTCGGCCTATGGATGATAATTTGATATCTGATTCACTGCTTTATGTATCAGCACTATAGCTTCCATAAAAACAAAAAAATGTCAGCAATGGCAGTCCTAACAACCAGATAAGAACTGTCTCGATTTTTTGAAACGGTTCAATAGCCAATGGGACATAACCTCAGAACATATAATGCCATATTCATATTAGGATTAGCTGTGGAAAGATGCATATGCTCAAGATCACACTAATATTTATGCTGAATAGAACATACAAAATTCCTTAGAACTTAAGCTATGATTTGTGTCACCGGATAAAATTAGCTAATACAATTTAATAGAAGTCACCATGTAAACATAGCCGATGCCAAATCTCGTAGGATTCATTTTCAATATAGTTTACTGAAAACGAAATCCAGAACAATGCTTCTCTTCTCCAACAACATAATTTGATAGATATGCTAATTAATCCACAACAGAATGTCTCGTCACAAAGCTAATAATTACCTAGTCTGCCGAATGAATTGCGAGGAAAAAAATCATTATACATGACAATGGAGAATTGCAAATGTCACCTGCATTATTGCTTGTTGGCAACATTCTCCAAGTACCATCTGTAGGTATCCATAAGCCCGTCCTTGAGCGGAATCTTCGGTTCCCAACCTAACCCGGCAAGCTTTGAGCTATCCATGAGCTTTCTTGGCGTGCCATCGGGCTTAGTCGAGTCCCAAACAATCTCCCCTTCATATCCCACTACTTCCTTCACCAACTCCGCTAGCTCTTTTATGCTCACCTCCTTCCCGCTCCCCACATTCACATGCTCCAACCCACTATACTTCTCCATCAAAAACACCAGAGCATCCGCCAAATCATCCACGTGCAGAAACTCCCTTAACGGCTTCCCACTCCCCCACACCACCACTTTCTCCAAGTTCTTTACTTTCGCATCGTGAAACCTGCGCAGCAATGCGGGCAAAACGTGGGAATTCTCCGGGTGGAAGTTATCATTCGGCCCATATAAATTCGTGGGCATAGCTGAAATCGCATCAAACGAATGCTGAATACGATAAGCCTGGCACATTTTTATCCCGGATATCTTAGCAATGGCGTACCATTCGTTAGTGGGCTCTAATGGACCAGTTAAAAGGGAATTTTCGGAGATGGGTTGTGGGGCGAATTTCGGGTAGATACAGGAGGAGCCTAGAAAGAGGAGCTTTTTTGTGTCGTGTTTGAAGGCGGAGGTTATTACATTAGTCTGGATTTGGATGTTGATGGTGATGAAGTCGGCCGGGTATGTATTGTTGGCGTGGATCCCACCGACCTTGGCGGCGGCGAGGATGACGTAGAGGGGCTTGTGGGCGGCGAAGAAAGCGTCGACAGCGGACTGAACTGTTAGATCGAGCTCGGAATGTGTGCGTAGGAGGAGGTTGGAGTAGCCCAGGGACTGTAGTTTGGTTACCAAGGCGTGGCCCACCAGACCACCGTGACCGGCAACGAAAATTGGGGAGGATTTGTCTGCAGACATTGGATCCATGAGCTGTACCTTCGGCCAGTGGTCCGTTGCGGTGGCGTGTAGGAGTCGGGAAGATGGGGATACTGTTACGGGCCTTGCTATTTGCACACTAGGTTAGGCACCCCGGAGACTCCCTGATAAGAGGGGGCCAGGATTTTTTATTTTTTATTTGTCGTGTGCCCGTGAGGGGTCTTTACTAGTGTCAAATTCGATGTACGAGTAACATTTTCCCAGTGTCACAATTGAATTTGTCGGTGCTTGGTTAAGCTGAAAATACAGGTAAATGATGTGTTTGAGATACATTATTTTGGAAGAATATATTCTGAAATAGTAAATTGATAAAAAATGTGTGGTTGAAAAAGAAGAAAAAGTTATTAATGTGATGAAAAATATTATTTTATAGAAAAATGAGTAGAAGAATGAAAATGAAAATTTTAATATATACCAAACATGGGCAAAGTTTATTTTTATTTTTAATCAACACGTGCTTCAGTCCTTTTTTCTCCAATTCTTCTAAAACTCTATTTTCTATATACTTATTTAGTTATTTTCAACCACACATTAACATGATAAAATATTTTACACGTAAACTTAAAATTACTTCATATTTTTCAACCACATATTCTCAAGAAAATCACTATTCAAAAAATGTTTTTCCAAAAAAAAAATGATCACCAAACACGGGGCTTAATTTCCTTCTGCATATGCATAAGACTGGCCCATGAACTCAATAGGTTCTACACAAAAGATGGGTCGTAAGCCCGTGAATCGGTTTACTGTGGCTTATAATCTTAATCAATTGGGACATGTCAAGCCGAGCCGGCTCACGATCCAAGACTCGTGACTCATGCATGACTTGTGAGAAAAATGGCTTGAGCTTTTTGGTTCGAACAGAGTTGATCCGAATGAAAAATCGAGGCTTCGCTCAAGCTTTAGGCTCAGGCGTTATCGAGTCGAACTGGCTCGTTTTTTATTTGTGCAACTCTGTGCTGCCTTTGCCTGCAAGGCAAGTTCATGTAGCTGCCTGCAAAAAGCAACCATAGAAGTTGCCTCTTGCAAGCAGCATTTTGCACACAAACAGGTTAGATACCTATTTGTGTGCAAAATGCAGCTACTGTAGTTGCCTTTTGTAGGCAGCTACAGTAGCTATTTGTAGATTCACAGGCTAAAAATGATCATGTCGCGGGGCTATTTTTGACCTGTTATATGAGCCGACCCGATGTGACTTGTCTAGCCACGCGGTCGGCTCAAGCTCGGGCTGTTGCCCTAAAATGAAGCTCCACTCGAGCCGGTTCAATTTTTTTTTGGACTGAGTCGCAGACAGTCCTAGTCGACAAGTCGGATTAACATTCCTATCTGAAATAATGTGTGCACTGAAGTCAATTTTACGAAAATCAAAAGATTTTTCAACTGTTGGATCCATGGTTGTGAACGGGAAATTCTTCACCATGTATTGTTTGGAGTGAATTAGACAAGATTAAAGAATTGTTATGTCTGGCACACAAATGCTTCATTTTCAAGGTGAGTAGCAACTTGAATACACGTTTCCTATCTTCATGTCTGGGGCATTGAGAGCAAACTGAAACGCCACGTCAACGATAACCTCCTAAGCAATATAACTTATGACAAAACTCGTCATATCTTCTCTCTGAGGGGATCAGAGGAGACCCAACCCTTAACCACATTAGATGGACTTTTTGAGTATGAAATAGTTGAGATTAGATTCCTGATACATTGTACAAGTTTTTATCTAACACATAGAGAGCTATGTGCAGTTTGATTAATATGACATCTCTGTAGAGCAATTCCTTCTTTCCTGACTAGAAAAGTATATGGAAGGTTACATGCCTATGATAGCCATAATATGACATCATTGAACTCAACTAGTAAGTCGTTGAGATGATTCCATGTATGAATAATCTTGAAAATCTCAGCTACATTTCTTAGCCTATAAATACTTACACTTTGTGACGTTAAGGAGCGGAGGGCCTAGGCCTTCCCCAACCCCATTAGTTTCTTTAAAGTAAAAAAAATGGTAAAAAAATTTATGGAAGATTTTTTTTTTTCCCATTTTGCTCCATGTACCAGCCTAGTGTGAATTTTTCTCTATGGATCTGCTCTTGATGACATTTGAAGGTTGCAAGTTGGTAATCTCACTTTAAAATCTTAAATTGTCTCCTGATGTTCTTATCCTCTCATATTTCTCCCACGCCTAACTTTTGAGTTTGTTTTTTATCGGTAAATGTTACATTCTATTGATCAAAATTCATGTACAAGTACACCGGACATATCCGAGCAAAACAAATGACTCATAAAATTACTCCAGGGATACCCGAGCAAACAAAAAAAAAAAATGTACTATCGATAAGATCAATGACCCAATGCTAAGGACTCAAATTGAATCAAGACATGCATATACAAAGGAAACATTACTTTGTATACGTGTCTTAATTCGTCTCATAATGCTATCTAGTTGTCATCTAAGATATTCAAAAATCTTTCTATTCATCGCTGTCCAAATGTGTAAACTGTGCTTACAAGTGCAATCCTCTTAGTTTTGCCGTAACACCCCGAAAATTTACAAAATAAAATTATTTATTTCATCTACTACTTTTTATATTTTGAAAATTGATGGACTAAAGTGGCATATATTAAATTCAATTTTATTTGGGCCAAACATTTAATTATCGAATGAGTAATGATAAATATATTGATATTAGGCTCATTGAATAGCTCGAAATTAATCATATATATATTATGCTCAAGCAAAAATCTTGGGCCAAACATTTAATTATCGATATAGTAATGATAAATATATCAATATTAGGTTTGAGAAAAAGTCGATTCGAATAAGTTAGGCTCAAGATTTTTTTTCAATTTATAAAAGTGGTTACTAATTGATTTTTTATTTTATTTTAATATTGTATTTTAAAAAAAAAAAAAAAGGTGTTTGTGCACGTGTAACTTAAAAAAGTGTAAATTTATTCATTGCCTTCATCTTGGGAAAGTGATGGGAGTAGACAATTATGTTTAATTTAATATTATTTATTTGTCTTGGCTTTAGGAATTAATAGAAATGTCTTTTTGGCATTTGTAGATTGATAGGAAAGAAAATGATTTTGGGGATTTAATTAGGTTAATATGATATGTAAAAACATGTTTTATTATTTAAATTAGCACCATCTCTACTTAATTTTATGCCATTAGGAGTTTTA
>CAIGRS010159103.1:0-17342 GCA_903798395.1 Fraxinus floribunda | reverse complement strand
TATGTGATCAATAGAGGTCCTTCAACACCATTGGATTGAAGAATATCAACGGAGGTTAGAGTGGTATGTCCATTGAGGCTGGATGTCAAATTTGACTATTTCAATTGCATGGTAACGCCGCCAGTACCCAACCCTCCCTCATCCCCCACAAAGGTGGAAGACACTTTTTTATATCAACAGAACTATTTTTTCCAATTTAATATGTCAATCTTGTTTGATAGGAAGGTCAGTGCAAAGTTGAATTTTTGTTAAATCTAGATGAAATTTCTTAGTTAAAAACAATTAAATGCTGTCTGTTTTATTTTCGACAGACTGCTTTTGCCTCTCGAGGGGATTATGGAAAGGAAGACAGGGTGGCTAGGTGGGTGCTTTCTCAGAGAACTCTACAAGGCTTGCAATCCAGAGTTCGAGAAAAATAGGAGAAGGATCTTCTGTAAATGCTTAACAGGAATGGCGTCGTGCTGAAATTGCCAGGTTTCTTAACTGACTGGAGCAAATTAATGGTCTTCTCATTCATATATTGTTCTCAATATTTCAATGAATTTTTTAATCTCCTCAAAACTTGCAAAAAATATGGTACCTCTACAAGCTTGAAGAGTTGCATACTGTGAGAGGACATACAGAATAAGTAGCAAGGTTCAAAAACTTGGACCTCAGTAAGATTCAAGCCAGTCATACGATTTAAAACTGACGACAAAAAGGTAACTGTTTCATACAATTTTGTACTGAAGGCGTTTTAATAAAACAGTTAATATGCAGCATGATATGATTCTATTGCACAATCTCTGTGCCATAGTTAAACAGATCCTAGGCAATAAAAACCACGTAATGTAGAGAAAATACTTTTCCATTATACCTGTTGTATTAGTTTCTAAAATTGCTGAATTGTGTCAGTTTTTTCATCTGAAGAATAGCTGAAAAATGGTCTTCACCCTTCTGTCTAATGTTCTGCATTATTGTAGCCACAGATAAATTTTAAATGCTTTCTGATTGTTCCGACAAAGTAGAAAATCCTAGTCGAGAAGGTTCGCTGGGTATACAGTCTTTCAATATTAAAAATGACCAAACTCTCACGAAACGAAAAGGGAACTTCTGTTGAAACACAAAACGACGAAGTATGATGGGAGACCTTAATCTACTACTAACTAAAAATCCAGCACATCAGTGAATTTACATGCCCATATTGTCCAGGTAAAACACTAGTCCAAAAGGAAAGAAGAACTGAAACAATACAGAATTCCTCAAAAGAGCAACATATAAACACGAGTCAACATTTGCATATGGTGATTGCATTGCTTGTAAATCCAAATCGAGATCACTTTACCATACTGCATTTAACTTTGAGTATGACAGATGGAGTAAATTATAAGGTACTTATCTCAACTGATCCATTCTTCCAAGCCGTACAGAGTTTACATAATCTACTGGGCTGTGAGCCGAGAGACCAGGGATTGCTAGTCCTACAATCCTCCATAGAGTCGATTCCCAGCACTCCTTATACTCTGGCCCATGCTTGTGACCTATGATCAAACTCCTAAATAGTTCCCACACAGCATTCATATATTTAGGTATCAGAAATCGAATCCCAAAGTAATTTGGGTTTGGTTCTTCATCTACTTTCTGCACAGGAGCACCAAAATGGGAAAAAAATGAAACCATATGTGTATAATTATATTATCATTTAACTGATTTGATACCTAATGACAGAAAAGACCATGGACAACTAGGGCGAGCGAACCAAAGAAATTGTAAACAAACAGAAAAAAACTTACATGTTCAATGTAGAGGCTGTTGTAGTATAGGCATGTCCCAAAATGCTTATACAAGAAGGTTTTATTGTCATAAGGTAACCTTGGAACAATATCATTGCAATACACTACCCTGAAGTACTTCAGATCGGGACACTCTAGACGTGATTCCATAAACCTTCCTAACTCCCTGTTACCAACCCTCGGCTGTCCATACGTGTATATACCTAACAACCGTTGCATTACCTTGTCCTCCTCATGAAGAATTAGCACTGTTGGGAACAATATGGCCAGTGCTCCTCCCAAACTATGCCCCGTGACAACAAATTTTGCGTTCTTATGTTCCTTTAGTAACCTTTTTAGTTTATTTTTCACAGAATAATATGCAGTCCTCTTTCCCATCACTGGAAGGAGCTTCTTGTCAGAAGACTGGTCCAATCCACCTTGTTGATTAGAGGTAGACGATTTATAACCTTCAGAAGAGCGATTACTTGCATAAAGACCATTCAAATTACCAGAATTAACATTTTTTACTTGGAGATTTTCTTGGAATGTCGAGGTATTCTTTCTAGTGCCCAAACCTAAGGCCTCTAAGAACCCCATATGCACTTTACCTAGTTCTGGTATCTTGTACCAAGAGTAGTCAAAATCTGTAATCCAATCATCAGCATCGAATGGTTCTGTGCCTCGAAAGCTGATTAATATCAGATTTGCATCTTTTGGCTTATCACATAATATGAAAACTTGGGTCGACTCTTCTTTCTGATATTCTGCAACACAAAGGATAAGCACCCGAACGGAATATTTAGGAACAAACAAGAAAGTGAAAAATATGCTTCTACTAACATCTGAAGCGAAAATCTTACCATTCCAGCAGTTGTAGAAATCAACAAAATGCATCTGCTTTTCCGATATGGGAAATCAAAAAGATTAATATTTGGTATGGATCACATGTATTCAATCAATTTATGAGAAAGAAGAAAAATACAGAAATCTTACCTTCCAGTGAAGATTTACGACATTTCTGACGACCTTAGGATTCTCGTAGGCTAATTTTGAAGCCATTATGCACAGGTCAAGAAGAGCCTGATTGTTAAGGATATCAGGTCCATTGAAATCTGTAAGCAACATATCGCTCTTGTACAGATCTATTCGCCCATCTAAATGTCCAACTGCACTCATAAATGTTTCCGAGCCTCTTTGTGGTATCACGACGTCTCCTGTTCATTGCATTTATAAAATATAACTGATACATACTGAGGCAATTTAATGTTGTGTACATAAAATTCTGTAGGAATGCAAGATATCAATAGCTCAAAAGCACCAAAATATTCTCATAAACTACTTGGACTGTAAGAATCCCTTGTAACACAAAGCGAACAATGAAATTTTCAATTTTTATTTTCATGCTGATTGCAATGAAAATTTTAATGATATATAATAATAAACCGGAATTACATGGTAATACTGGTGAGATGTGAAAAGGATAAACTTAACTTGTTCGAATGCCACATTTGATAAATAAAATAATGAGAAGTCTTTTTAATCTCACACATGCTATGTGATACTTTTTCCACTATAATGTACTCAATTCTTTAAATTTGTTCTTGGTTATATCTAATTACTAGTTTGGAATCACACTCGTACTAACATATCACTTTCGAACTATCAAAAATTAATATTTACTGCATAGGTCGGTATTATGGTGTTGTTTATACTACGAATATGGCTGTGGAAGAATATTTGTCACACTCCATAAATAAAAAATATAGCATTCATTTTAAGCAAGGGTGAGGATTAGTAGAAATCAAGATTCAAGGAATCCTTGTGATATAAAGCAAAAGAAGCACTTTCATAAGTTGTAAAAAGAACCTATAGAAATCCTACGCTAATGTAGAGTCAAAGTCCAATGCAACCTCTAATAGTCCGAATCTTGGAAGCAAATGTATAATCAGAAGTACTACATTCTCTTTTGGATAGGCCCTGAAAGAAGAATGCGTCTATTATTGAACTCACATGTCCATACAGTACCCATTTTGGCAACATCCAAGGGGTTAAGGCGTCAATTCTTGGACTGCGCAATCTGCTAGGTTACGAGCGAGCACTTTACCAGAGATATCTACTCTACCGTGTGATTCCTAGTGAAGCATATACTAATGAAAGTAAAGGACCCACAGCAATGATGGAACCACCTGAATAATCAACCTGTTTTCCATCAGAGACACGAAATCTTCCTCTTTGTATTTAGGATTAACCTTAGTCGAATATCTAGAGATGTTTGTAAACATCATAGAAGCGCTGGCAAAAGTATCCACTTACGCACAAATTAAAGACACTTCTGCTTATTTGTCCCGGTTTACATCTATAGTCACAAATAGAAACAGTACAATTCTACTAATCAACTATATTTAACAATCTGAAGACTGAAAAGGGAAAATGGATGAATAGAGTTGAGCATTTTACCATGTAAAATTCTGTAGGTCAATCCAAGAAAGTTTCCATTGAGAGAGAGAAGGTTTAGGATGAACTCCACAAGGTATCCAGTCCACTCCAGAGACTTCCCAAACATCTTTACAACTTTCCTCGCTATTATCGACACAATTATCACCCATCTGTTATCACCATTGACCTCTTCTTCAAACACCCCGCCATCACCATGGGAACCTTCAAGAAATTTGGCTACACTCTGTTGATTATTCATGGCCAAGAACTGGAAGAGGTCCCAAATCCCACCATTTTCAGGCTTCAGAATCAAGAACCCGGAATTGGAAGGCATTGGCACTCAATTTTCTTGTTTTTCTTCACTTTTTCTAGAACCTTAACAGCTATTAATGAGCAGTTACAGCGAGTACAGGAATAAAGTATAAGGTCACTTGTGATAACTGGGAAATTCTGGGCACGTATATTGGATTCTGAGTGTGTAGTGTACGCGTCATTTTTTGTGATCTTCATCACTTTCAGACACTGTTCCTAGGAGAAAGTTACATGGCCAGGATGGGGGCCCTGGCCATCCGGGGGCCATGTACATTCCGTCTTGGCTGGGGCCTGTGGAATAGCAGGGCTATTGTTCCTATGTAACAACTAACAATTCGGTGATCATTATTTTTAAAATATATTTTTTTTTTCAATTATACATTTTTCAATAAAATAATAAAACACACAAATTCAAAAATTATCTTCATTTTTCAACAATACATTCTATCTTAAAACAGTATTTCAAAATGCATTTTCAAATTAAAAAAAAAAAAGGGACTCGAACACAAGTATAATATTAGTTTCAGTACCATGTAACACACATGGGCTAACGGGTTATCCCATTATGGGCTAATTAAAATTATTGACGTCAACCGGTCGGCTCGCCCACCTCAGGTTTGGATTGTTTTTGGGTGAGCCAATCAAGTCTAGGTATGTCAGCTCACCCGGAAGGTGAGTCGTGGATCGAAATAATTGCAAAATAAAGATACATTTATAAATAATTACAAATTTATATCAACCAATCTGATTATCAACGAAAAACTCAATTATCATAGACGGGATAATAACCCAAATAGTCATTGAACTTAGCAAAAGGTTTCCACCGAGTCGCTGAACTTTAAAACTCACTCAAGTCGTCACTGAACTTTGTAAAAGGTTTCCACGAGGCCACTGAACTTTAAAAATCATTATATTCATCACTAAATTTTGTAAAAAAGTTTCCTAAAAAATCACTGAATTAGTGACCACTGGGAAACCTTTTATAAAGTTTAATGATGACTTGAGCGATTTTTAAAGTTCAATGACCGATGGAAACTTTTTGCAAAGTTCAATGACCATTAGGGTTATTATCTCCATATCCAACAGAGAAAAACAAATGCACAAATCAAGCTGATCAGAATATTTTTCAACTGCAATCAAAGTAACAGCAAACGGTTGATAATGGGTACAGTATCCATTAGAAGCCAAGCCACCCAGGGAACGTTTATCTGTTCCAGTACATATAGCATGTAAAAATGAATATCTGAGTGAAGTTCTCCAGTCACAACTCAATCAAAACACGACAACGAAATTTCAATTGGGGAATGGTTGTTAATTGTACACCATGTACTTTGGTGTTGCACTGAACTTCTGATATCCCTTGATGACTTTGTTGACAGCATCCAGAAAATCTTTCTCTGTGACGGTCTTCCTTCTTGCTCGTATAGCATACATTCCGGCCTCTGTGCACACGCTCCTTATGTCGGCTCCTGAATAAGAAGATCCAACTTAGTAAATCAATCATTAGTCAGACATAATAGCAGCAGACATGGGAACATTTCCGAAAGTGAACTTTTGTAACAAATTCCACTGATACAATGAACTTTAACCCCTATTCCATTCGTGTAAATTCTCAGAACATTCAGGCATATTTCTCAAAATAGTTCATATTTGACCAGAGTAGTCATGTTTTTGTTTTTTTTTTTTTTTTTTATAACCGTCGATGTTCGGCCAGCTTACGCGCACCTCGACTAATCCCACAGGACCTGAAATTTACGACCAGATACTCACCTCAGTGGCCCTAAGGGGACTCGAACTGATGATCATTGGGAAGCAAACCCAAGGCCTGACCAATTGAGCAACCCCTCAAGGTTCCAGAGTAGTCATGTTTTATCCACAGTTGAGACAAAAATTGTTGGTACCAATCTTTTTCTTAGTATGTTCATTGATGCTATACAAAATCAACCCTATAGTCCATTCTAACTTTTTCAATAAATGAACAAGGTCAATAAGATGGTAAATTTTCGAAGCCTAACTAATATGAAAAGAGTTCAATTTCATACCAGTAGAATTTGGGCAAAGCCGAGCAAGAAGTTCAAACCGGATGTCCCTCTCACAATTCATTGTTCGTGTATGAATCTTAAATATCTGTGTTCTGCTTTCTAGATCTGGCAGTCCAAACTCCACTTTACGATCAAGCCGTCCAGGACGTAATAGTGCAGGATCCAGTGTATCAGGTCTGAAATTAGAAAAAAAAAAAAACATAATTAAATTAGCAAATACAAGCGATTGTAGAACTACAACTTAAAATGCCACTGTGCTACAAAAAGCAAAATCTGATCTTAGCAGATAATACAGTATTACAGTCTATAGAAAACCTTAATTAGCATAAAAACAATAATTCTACATTTAAACTTTGAGAGAAACGGAGTGCCACCCAAACACCCCAGAACCAATGAAAAAGGGAAGTAACATGATATATACCGGCACGCAACGGTTACTACATTTTTCCACACTTTCAAGTTGGGCATATCCCAGCAACAATAAACAAATTTTGCGGAGCATATGTAATAAGAGAAGATAATTATGTAGTTCATATGCCTAGCCAATGCTCCAAAAGATCAATAAGAAACAAAATCAAGACAACCAGGGTCAACAAGGTTACTTCATTTATTTAGTCAATATTTCTTTAGAGGGAAGGGGGCTGGGGTAACGTGCACGACAGCAAGAGCATTTCAGGTGCTAAAACAACCTAAATTTTAGATTGATAAAAAGAGCAAGATAATTAATATGGAATGTCATTCTTGTTACTCTGTCAATTATCTTACACCCCAGAAGAGGAAAAAAAAGCATTGACAAGTCTAGTTAGAATGAATAAAAACAAAGTGAAGTGCACGACAGCAAGAGCATTTCAGGTGCTAAAAACAACCTATAAATTTTAGATTGATAAAAAAAGAAAGATAATTAATATGGAATGTCATTCTTGTTACTCTGTCAATTATCTTACACCCCAGAAGAGAAAAAAAGCATTGACAAGTCTAGTTAGAATGAATAAAAACAAAGTGTAAAAGGTAAACGAGAAGAGCAAACAGAACCTATTAGTTGCCATTAGAACTTTAATATTCCCACGAGCGTCAAATCCATCAAGCTGATTGACAATTTCAAGCATGGTGCGTTGGACCTCATTGTCTCCACCCACTCCATCATCAAACCGTGCACCTCCAATGGCATCTACTTCATCAAAAAACACAATGCAAGCTTTTTTAGAGCGGGCCATCTGCACAAGGAAAAGGTAATAATCAGATGGTAATTCATGTAAGAGAACGTGTACACAAACTAAAGTAACTGAGGATTTGACCTGAAATAGTTCACGAACCATCCTTGCTCCCTCACCAACGTATTTCTGAACAAGCTCGCTTCCAATAACACGAATAAAACACGCATCAGTTCTATTAGCCACAGCTCTGGCTAGCAGCGTTTTACCAGTACCAGGAGGACCGTAGCAGAGAACACCCTTTGGGGGGTCAATCCCTAGCTTCACAAACTTTTCAGGGTGAAGCATTGGCAGCTCAACAACCTACCGTATCCATCAGACCGTACAGTCAAGTAAGAATATCAAATTTCGTACGGAAATCATCTAATGGAGTTATTCAAAAAGAAAAGTAGTAATAGTTGATGAGAGAACAAAAGAATACAAAGAATAGACAGCAGCAACATCAATGAGGACTATCAATTCAGAGCATGACAAGAATCTATATAAAACATACCTCTCGCATCTTTTCAATCTGCTCTTTGCATCCACCAACATCATTATAGGTAACATCTGGCTTTTCCTCTACTGTCATCATTGTAACACTTGGATCAATTTTAGGAGGCAAGGGGATCTGGATTTGATATTTATTCCTGTCAACACTGCAATGATGAAAGAAAATGTCAAACTATGAATCACACAATAGCAAAATGAATCATGTACCATCATTGAGGAAGCTCCAGCCTACTATATCACATGTTACCAAATAAAAAGAAAAGAGAGATTTTTGACTTAATGAGGTGAAACAAATGAAAAGGCAACTTTTAGAACCATCAGCAGCACTGAAACATGGGACACGTGTAGTTGAGATTGTGAACTACCTTAATTCAGATGTATACATACAACTAGGCATTTCGTATACATATAGAATTACGATTCCAAATTTGGAAATATACAGCAATGAGAAAATCATTTCCATGTCACTTCAATACATCACCATTGCACTTGATGGAATCACCATATTAACTTGAGCACATTTCAATATTTTGCAGTACAAAACAAAAACATCTTTCTACCAAAATGATTCCATCTGTGCACTTTATTATCAAGCAAAGTCAAAAATTCTGCATATAATATAGATATGTTTGATAGCGTAAAGAAAAAACTTACCCAACTCGCATGCCTTCTTCTATATCAGTTGGGGAAACTTTATCACCCAATCCAACAACAAACTGCAAGAATTAAATGGTGCTAAGATAAATGAGATTGTCACAACTACGAAAAAATTTTGAGAACTTAAATGAAATAACTTGCCCTACACTACAAATGCAAAACACACAAGAAGTGCAACTGTCATATCTGGATATGGCTTTGGAGGAAATATCAATGCCTAGATTCTTATTTATTTACTTTCACTTAGTTAAGCTATTGGTTGAAACTCAAAATTCTTGAAAAAGCTTCTGAGAAGAAAGGGAAGCTACCATACCTTTGCAATTTGTTTAACATTTATAACATACTTCGCGTCTTCTGTGTTTGGGCTAATTATCTTGGTACATCTTGCAACCTGATCACGAGATGAGTTATGGCCTTTTGAGATATAAATTAAGGTAGGCAGTACAATTAAAGTTAGCAATCAAAAAATTTACCTGGAGAGGTTGCTCCTCCTGCATCATTTGCTTATCAGAGACAAGATCCCATTGGCTGGGGGCAGCTAAACCAGTGTCAGATTCCTTGATACCTAACATGAAGTAAAAAATCAACAGATTATTCTTGGCGAAATTAAAGTATGAACAACAACACAATCCATGAGTATAGCAGATAATGAAAGATATCACAAGTGAGTTTACAAAAAAGATTACTAAGTGATTAGACATAATTTAATGCCCTGATCATCTTCTAAAGAAACAAAATTGGGCCATGAAACATACCACATAAATCATTAATTTTCTTGGCCATTTCCTTGATTTCCTTCTCGACTTTCTTTATGCTAGTGGAGTAAGGTCCCAAGCCCTGCATACATCATTTAATCAGTAAAAGCAGCATTTTACAAACATGCCTAATTTTCAAACACTTCAGAGGCCATTATTTAACAAGAAACTACCACTGAAACTTAAGCTTATAAAACATATTGACTATGGTGCGCACCATAGAAAGCCGACAAACACTTTTTCTTTATTAAATTACATAAACCCGTTAAAAAGCCTAAAGTAAAGATTAGAAAAATCCAGAAAAAATGAGGAAACATAAATAAACAGTTAGTGGCTGGTCCTAACAGGATTGTACGCCAAGCTTCATTTCAAGTTAAGAAAATTAATTTATATTTAATTTCCAAATCCCAGATCCTAAAAATACCCAAAACCTGGCTAGAACCTCACCCCACAATGTACAAATCATTTAAAATTCAGTACATTGCTTGTTACACTTCGTAATATAATTAAATAAAAACAATGCACTCGATCCACATTATGGTTTTCTTAAGATACAGTTCCTAGAACTCAGTTCCCATTCGATATTCCTATCCTAGATCATAATTATTCCACATCAAAAGAAACAAACCCAACAACACATTACAATCTTCAGCTCGTACCAGAATTCAATTTAAATAATCCAACAATTTTCATTTCTTAGATGCCTAATAGGAACAAAAGATAACAAAGGGAAAAAGAACAGTACATAGGTTTTGAGGAGCGCGATATCGTCCTCATCAAGTGGCGGAGGGTTCTTCTCGTCCTTGATCTCATCTTCAGGATCCGGTGCCATTTTTCAAGAATTTTATTTAATTAATTTTTTCCCCCGGAATTTTGTCGATGAAAGTTTTCTTGTAGAAGAAGAGAGGAAATGGGCGAGACTGAACGGCTATTGAATTTTATAAACCCCATGTATGGCACGTGATTGCACGTGTGTGCATGGGCAGCCCAAAATGGAACCTGGCCCAAAATACATAATGAACGCGCCCCGCCTCCGACCCGCCCCGTTGACATCCCTAGGTCAGGCAAAACTCCATTAGCAGCGGATCAGGAATGGTCGGGTCTAACTCGATTGCTAAATTTTAATTTATCTCAATTTAGTTACTGAGTTTTAATTTCGTTTCAACTTAGATCATTGAACTTTAATTTTGTTTTAAATTCATCACTCAATCACCTACTGCCTCCTAAATTAATGAAAATCACTTGATTCCTAAACCATAATGCAATAAATCTCCCATGCAGTCATTACATGTAATGTGACTTTACTACAAATGTTAAACAAGGGAAAAAAGAAAGATTTTGTTGTTTCTTCAATAATTTTCTAATTTCTAGTGGATCTCTTAATAAAATTCAAACCCAGATGAAGTTCTAATTATCTATCAAATTGTTGAATACTATCTCTATTCATTCTGTTTGAAGAAATGTGAAAATGAAAACACGTTTGCTTTTGATTGTAAGCATGAAATTTGAATGAAAAGAAAATATACTCTAGACAATTCAATATCTCAAAACTAATTATATAACAATTATTAATTAAATGTGTTTGATTGATTTAGTTTTCAACCTAAAAAATATTATACTTATCCATTTTTTATTGATGGTAGATGGAAGAAAAATGAATAGATGAGAGAGAGACAATGAATTACGTGAAAAATAAAAATCAATGCTCCCTGAAAAAATATTTTTTTTTTTTTTAAGGAAAATATGATCATATGACCAAACGTTAAAAAAATATTTTCTTTTTTTTTTTATAACTGTGGATGTTCGGGCCAGCTTGCGCACACTTCGACTAATTCCACGGAGCCCTGAAGTTTACAGTCGGGTACTCACCTTAGTGGCCCTGAGGTGACTCGAACTGATGACCATTGAAAAGCAAACTCAAGGCCTGACCAATTGAGCTACCCCTCATGGTTAAAAAAAAAATAGGAATTTAAATGAAAAAATGACATTTTTATGAAAAATAAAACCAATAAAACACTCTTTATTCTTTTAATTTAAGACATTGCGATAGACCTCATATTACTATCTTCGCTTTTAGGGTGCCAGATTGTTAGTTTGGGGAATATGGGTGATAGAATATAATTAAGTGGTGAAATTTTAGGCTTTAAAAAGCTTTTCCAAACATGCTCTAAATGTTAATAATCTGAACTCAGCCTCCTGTGCCAAGAGCTTCTTTATGTAGTTCTACTTTTCAATTATGTTCAATTTCCATCAGGAACTGGCAAAAATGTCCAGAACAATTAACGGAATCCGTCAAACAGTAGAAAATGCAATTTCTATTACATGGAATCTTGGTACTTGATAACATCCATTGTATTCAAATTGAATTTCTCGCAGATTTTTTTAATACTACATTTACTAAGACCATTGGCATCATTGTGGTGAATAAAATCATCAAGTTCCTTGGACGGGTCAAAAACCTAGACAGAAAATACAAAAGTACGTCAGAATGCGAAAATTAGGAAATAAAAAATCGTGATAAGCTCATGTATTAAAAAACAACAATACAATTTAGCAGCACTAGCATTTCCAGAGGAGAGAGGCCAAAGGGTCATGCAACTTAAAGAGAAGCACCCTCCTGCTCCCCACCCAAAATCCAAACTGCGAGATCAGAGCCTTGTGTATCCAGTTTACTTACGGTATCATTGAATTTTCCCTGTTTGGACAAGTACTTGTTGAAGTACTATTTGATAACAAACTCACAGAGCAACAATTATCAACATCCAAGTCCCAGTATTTTATTGAATGGAGTCCAGAAAATAAGCAAGTTTAATTAGAAGTAGCTCTATGCAACCAAGATGACTGGTAGAAAACAAAATTCAAGGGAAGGGACAAAGCAAAAGAAAGAACTATGAGCATATCAATTATTACAATCAATATTTCACAAATCACAATGTTAAGATACTTACCCATGAAGGACCAACAGAATCATCACTTCCTTTATCAGAGTTTGATGCTGTATTCTCACGCATCTTCGTCTCAAGATGCTGATTCGGACAAGTGGAATCATCGGTGACTAAATGAAGAAGCTTCTGACTTCCCTGAAAATGATCAATTTAAGCAAATAAACTCGTTAGTAATCCTAGTTACTGCTTTTCCTGTACATTAGATCAGATTCTTTGATTGAAACTTTAGTCGTAAACAGGAAATTCCACCACATATATGTAAATAAGGTTATTGTGTTAGTTGAAGTTTCAAGAAATCTTTCTCAATTTCAGAGCTATATGTAGAAATGGATTAGGCAACAATTACTAGAACTCTAATGAGATAATGGTTTAAGAAATTTCACTTGCCTTTGCAGCTCTCCAGTGCGAATAAGTACGGAACAAGATCCAAAAGAATGGGATGTTAGGCAATGGAAGAAACTGCATAAAACTCAAACAATTAAAACTGAGCGCACAAATTAAATCAGAAACTTCAAACAGTGTATCAACTACAACATACGGCAAAGAATATTAGCCATTTTTTTAAGAAAACAATTACAAAAAGTTTGACATTCTTGCCAAATATACAGATACATACCGTCAAAACTGAAGTCAGTGGCAGCAACATGGCTGATCCATAGAAGTATTGCGTGTGAACAACTGAGCCCCTTATACAGAGTAAATGCATAAATTTTACATTTCCTTGACATGATAAATATAATAAATGTTTGTTCTGGGGTATTAAACTTATATAAACGTCTATTCCATGTGCGAGAGAAGTTTATTTCGCAATAAGAAGAGAAGAAACCACGTTGATTTTTACAGTCATGAAAAGAAAAATTCAAGAAAGGAAGGCTGAACACTGAAATCCGAAATTGCCCTGAACAACAGAATTTCGGTAAGAATGGTCTTTCATTATTGTAACGAGCTTTGTTAAAGAGATTAGAGAGGGGCTGTAACAACGAAGGATGAAAGGTTTTGTTTGACAGCTCCAAAGTAATCCTGCGGGTACATAGAAGAATGTGAGTTATTCATACACACAGCATCTCTTTCTTTTATCAATGGTTCTACAGATTGATATCTTTCCACAAATAATTGAAATTCTATTTCTTGATCTGCATCTTCAACTTTTGGCAACTTACAAAGTTCTTCTGTCGAACCCTGATCAAAGGACAAACTATTGTGTCATCATTGCAACAGATCAGGCCGAATAAGATGGAAACTCCACGGGAAGCCTCAATGCTGGGGAAGAAGAAACAAACCAACAGAACAACTGAGGATTTCTGGTTGCGGACCAGCAAAAAGTTCAGTGTGTTGGGAAAACATGCAAGTTTCAAGTCTCCGGTCTTGAGCAAGGAAACACTTTGCATATCTCCAAAATTCATGAGCCAGTGCTATTCTACTTCTCCATTTACAGGAAAAGTGGCCAAGTAGGTAAATTTTTCTATGCTTTACAACACAAAAAATAAATAAATAAAAGAAAAGAAAATCAGTCCATGGTTTTTAGATTCAGGGCCTTCAAATCATATGCCAGGCTCATGCCGCTCATCAAATCTTTCACTTCTTATATTCTAGTTTCGGGACATCAAAGGGTTAAATTAGTATATGGGCCTCTCTTCTATTCCAGTAAAAGTTCCCACTGTTATTTCAAAAAGTTTCATCCTAAATTATATCCGCTTATTCCTAATTTCTCTTGCAACTTAATTTTCATCACACACGCTCATACTTGATCTGTGACGCTGAATTCTCTCCAACTCACCATGTATTTCTTAGGACGTGTCGGGTGGAGACTGGAGAGGATCTACACTTAGACTAGTTCAAGGCTTATTTATTGTCAAAGAAGAGGTCGAGAATGCTTGACAGGTTTCACAATGTGAGAGTTCTTCCAAAGTGAAACTATGTTGTGGCATTCTAAAATAGGACACCCAAAGAAGCACTCATATGGATACGCTGAGATTTTTTGGAAAAGTAACACAACACCTTGATTAAAATAATATATATATTTTTATTTTATCTTATAGTGTAAAGCATATGGTAATTTGTATAGGATGGGAAGTTAAGGGTTAAATAGCTTAAAAAGGCCCCTGATTTTGAAAAGGCCAACTTCTTTATTAACCGAGTATTTTGCTCATTCATTAAGGGCTCGTTTGGCTGGGCTTTTGAAAAAGCCAGAAGCTACTTTTGAACATGTTTGAACTAAAAAGATCTTTTAGAGGAAGCTCGTCTAAGGTAACTTCCTCAAGAAACAAAAGCAAAAGACGTGCCAAGTGGGCCCTGAAAAGGTCAATTGCATTTGGTTAAAAACTGACTTCTTTATTCCACATTGCCAAGGCATTGAAATAGGTAAAAATGTGTGTGCGCGCTTTTTAAAAAACAAAAGAGGTGTTTGGCAAACCCCTCAAGGCTACTGAGGTAAGTACCGACTGTAAATTTCAGGGCTATGTGGGATTAGTCGAGGTGCATGCAAGCTGATCCGGACATCCACGGTTATCAAAAAAAAAAAAAAAAACAGGTGTTTAGCAAGTTTAGCAAAAATACATTTGTTGTCATCTAGGGTTCAGACTCATCTTCTTGCACCTTAATTTTTTGGATGCGTTGTCTTTACTCATGATCATAACCACACCCAAAGCAAGTTAGACCCTAATTTTCTTGTGTATCTTTGTGCAGGTGTTCACCAACTCAAAATGGCCCCAATTGCTTCTGTCCAAAGTCCAGGAAAGCATTTGTAAAGTGGACGCCATATTCAATGAAGATCGATCTTACTTCCACAAGGCACATACCTTCTCTTCACGAAGAGCGTAATAGAAAATAACATTGGTCTACGAAAATCTTATTGGTCACCATAATTGAGAACTCCATTGCTCCCTTCCTACTTCTTCTACTTCAACTTTTGGTTCAACAAATTATATTCTCATTCTACTACACCAGTTAGAATGACAAGAATTATTTCCATCGTTGAGATATATAGGAAGAGTGTACATGGCATTGTCTTTGATATTGAACGAAATCTTCGGAGAAGGTAGGTCATATGTAGGCTAAGAAAGTCTCTCTATGGAGTAAAACAATAAACGTAAGCTTGGTTTGAAAAACCAAACCATGTTTTTTAAAAGTGCACGGGGTGGTAAGTTTACCATACTAATGGTACATGTTCACGAAATCATACTGACCATAAATAACTAAGTTTGAATACATAATCCGAAGGATTCCCTTGCCAAAAGATTGAGGGTAAGAATCTAAGAGAACGGAGCTGAGTTGAAGATATTGAGGTGGCCAAAAAAAAAAAAAAATAAGAATTTTCCTGTGTCACAAAGAAGTGTAGTTTAGATCTATTAAATGAAATTGGAATTTATTGGTGCAACAACTAGATGCCCCAACTGTTGTCAATCACAAAGCGGGAGCACTGATAACAAGCACAGTGGTGACTAAAACATTACCAAAGGTTACTAGTCCAGCTTATATATTTATCCCAAACGAGTATTGCTTTTGCACTAGGAATCATTTGTCATTCTCTCTCAAAGGAAGCAAAATGAAGAACAGTGTGAAGGTTTATTGCAAACAAAGCATTACACAATTATAGCTTAACATGGCAAAATAAAGCAAGTTGAAGTCAATTGACATTTGATTGAAAAAAGATAGCCGTTCTAGTCCACTAAAGTAATTGCTGACTTATGACATCAGGTTACCGAAGCCTCAATTTCAAGAAATACATAGCATGCCAAAACGACAAGTTTATTGACTAGCTTGAGAGGACATGTTGAGAATCTTAAGTCAAACTAGCTTTTGCCCCTTGCAATTTAAACTTAGCAATATGATTACTCTAGTTGATCAGTTTAGGGGAAAAGTATCCCTTTTTCTGAATAGTGGAAAGAAATAACATTCAATGCCTCAAAACAACAAAAGCGTTTCACTGTAGTTGTACTTCAATGCTATACTTGTGGGGTTTAAACTATTACCAGTGAAACACTGGTACCAAGTAACCAAACTTTATAATAGTTCTCCCAAGACTTTTGGTGTAAATATAGACGGCAATACTTGAACCTTTGTATAATTCTTGCAGCAACATTGATGTGTTAAGTTATAGCGGACCAACAATGATATGAGATGTAAGAACCAACAATCAAGGTGGTAAAAATGATTACAAAAATATAACTATAAATTTACCTGAAGGCTATATGCCTTAATCTTCGGCGGACGAGTCGTGGATTCAAACTGCAAATTATCGAAACAAAATTAATAACGAAACAGTAACAATCAGATGATATACACTGATATGTGTTGTACCAGCATATATATCTGCAAACTTCTTCCACATTGACATAATTTTACTCAGTTAAAGTGTACAAGTGTTAACATGCTGCTAGAATTTATGATTTAGGATTCATTCTGTGTAATGGTATTTTATAATTGATGGAATGGGTAATACTCAGGTCCGTGAGTCTCATTTTAATTTAGTTATACCGCTTGCTTAGAAAAAAATCCTAGTTGGTCTAGAATGAATTTTGGGGGTCAAATATTTTTGTTAAAGATATGGAAAGAATAATCTCTACGATATTTTTCCAATAGTGTAAGATTATTTTTCTTAATAGTTGATTGTATAATTATTATGCAATCTTTCCTTTTAGAGTTATTTATAACCCTATAAATAGGGTCTTTTACTTTATAATAGAAAAAAATTTATTATATACAATTTATAATATTTTTCACATGGTATCAGAGCAGT
>CAIGRS010159052.1:0-12496 GCA_903798395.1 Fraxinus floribunda | reverse complement strand
GGGAACAATGGTTGGGTCCTTAACACAGTGATGGGGTTGGAGTTGGCTGTAAGGCTTCGGAGAAGATAATTTTTGGAATTTTTTTACCCTTCTAAGTCATGTCCTGGGAAGAGAACGCTCCCGTTCAACAGAACAAATAGATGACAAGCAAAGCAAAGAACCCTTTATGTAAGAATATGTTGATCTGGAGGTACAAATGTCAAAACTGAAATAATAGGGATGATTTGCACAATAAAAGCATGTCGTGATTTTCCACCAAATTTTCTTTTGGCAATTTTAGCATATAGTTGTAAATTGAAAGCCCGTCCACATGCATCAATATCACTTTCTATATCCATCAATATAGATCTGTGTGTAGTAGTTCCTTAGAAATCATTGCAAACAGGACTCTATTATCAGTATTTCTACACAAGTTGCCATTGCAGCAAGGATTCCATCTACTACAACCAGTTCAATTTTGTTACCAGTCTATAAACTTGGGATTGATTATTGACATATATCCTCATTTCTTATTTTATCCACTGTAGTATAATCAATAAAATTTTAACATGCTGCTTAAGAGAATAAATTAAAATTTTAAACACCATTTCATACTTGAATAATCCAGTATAGACTTGCCATGTAATTTAATTCGTGAATAGAATTGGGGCGTCATCAAGTTCTCCACAACTATCAAATTCTGAAACACGTTGAAATTAAGTAATTTTTAATTGAAACGAATATATATTTTTGCAGTAAGGGTGTTGAATGTATTCAGGGACAAGGACAAGCATATTTACAGCAAAGATAATTCATGTACATGAAAATTATCTGAAACAAGCAGTTGTAATCATCTGAAATTCAATGTGATTCTTGTTTTCTTCAAACATAAAAGGAGTAAATTTGAGCATTTGGGTTTATATAATGAAAACCTGTTTTTCCATGTGATTCTCCATGGTACATGGATGTTCCATATTTGTACATAGACCTCATTGATTAATTGTGTGCTACTCTCCCATCCATCTTCATTTCCAACATCCAACTCTTCACTTTCCTGCCTTGCCATAAGTATCTCGCAAGGTGACAGTCCGGTTGAACACTAGCTTTTCAGGAGTAGAATCCTTATCAACAGCAAAATAGCCTTGAACAGATAGAAACAAACAGGAAATTAGACTACATGTGAATTTAAGCAACCACGACACTTTCAATTATCAGAGAGAAAAAATGGAACTACAGTGAAGCAGCATATAGAAAATTCATAAAATAAGTGCACACTACGCAGGTAAGACAACCTTATTCACTAAAAGACACTTGTATGATTTCTGTGTTTTTTCTAATTAAAACTGGAGCGCAGGTGCTCTTTAACATATGGTGTGATAATATGCCACAATCTGCTAAATTCTTATTTCTTCTCTTTCTACACCAAGGGCATGTAATTGGTTTAAGCAGAAAAGTGTGGTAGGGGAATTAGGAGAGGTTCTAAAACTGGAAGTAAATGATTGAATTTCCATGTCTAATAAGAAAGGAGAAGATAAATGCCCTCCCATATCAACAATGCCAAAACCAAACTTTGAACTACCAACATTCAGCCAACAATCATTATAACTGGGCACAAACAAAGTTAGTGGTTATCAATTCAGGAGTTGGTTTGGTGGTGGTGAGGATTGCTATTTGTGGTTTTTATGGAGGTAACACCCCTGGCTACCTAGTTCTAGGTCATTTTATTCAGTTATGGAGGCAATAGTTTCATGATTCTACAGTATGATGGTTGCTAGAAATGAATTGTTTGATCAAAGAATTTGAAATTCATTATTGCAGTTGTTAAAATCAAAAACAAAATAAAACCCACGAGTCTGTCTCCTAATGCACAAGGCGTTGATATATGTGCCTAGGCATACAATTGGAGACACAGCAGAATTGAAATTTAAAATAATGTTATAATATATGTTCATTAAATCTAAATGAAATATAAGTAATAAAGAAAGGAAAATACAAGGCCATTTTTGTGTACGGATGGTAACTATCAAAGAGAATTAAAAATTAATGAGCATAACCATTACAAAAACTGGTAGAAGTTGTAAAAAGTTAAATGGAAGCATAGTATTAAAGAGCTGAAAGTTGGAGGAATGTACCAAGCCTTTCAAACTGAAATCTGTCTCCAATCGTAGCATCTCTAAGTGAAGGTACAGCATATGCCTCCGATATGACTACTTTAGATTCCGGGTTCAAATCACCAAGCCAATCATCAAGTTCAGCAGGATTCTGTATGCAATAACAAACTGGTAAGCGTCAACGGCATATTCAACGCAAGAAAGAGACTGTGCTGAAGACTGCAAGAAAGTATCTCAAGGAAAGATTTCGAACCTCAGAAATAAAGAGTTTGTCGAACAATCTGACTTTAATCTTAAGTGGATCAACCCCGGGATCAGATTCTGCAACCCAGTGCAAAACCCCCTGCAGAACAGAATATAATGTATACAAACAGTTTCAGAATCTGGAAGAACCATTCGAAATTATCAATTAATGTTAACATGACTACCTTTGGCTTGGTTTTCTTCAAAGGGTCGTACTCGGCCCGAATTTCAAGAACGGTCTCATTATCATCACCAAGAATTACTTCTGTGCACTTAATAGGAAATGCATACCTGTATTTAGGAAGAAAAAATGTGTAGATGTTATGTATAAATCTTAATCGATTGCTAGTACAAAGTATGTCAATGACCTGAAGGAACTTCAAATAATAGGTACCTGAGGAGGACAGATTTTCCAGGAGCAAGCCCATAGTAATCTTTAGAGTCTTTCAATCGAAAATCAGAACGTTCAATGTACAGAACCTTAGAAAAGGGGACCTGTTGCAAGAGCAGGGAAAGAAAAGGGTGAAGTAAACATATAATGATATGATGACAATGTCATCTTAATAAAATAAGAAAACTGGCATTAGGCAAACAAATGATCAAGAACTCAGCATGGAAATGGAGCAACTCATTCATATAAAAGAATAATGCATTTTAGGGAACAAGTCTAATAATACAAGTTTAAATTAATCAAATACATCACAAAAGTATTGTTCACCTTGTAAAAAGAAGATGCATCATTCGATGGAGCATCAGGCCACTTCTTTGCATCACTGTAAGTTACTGAGCTAGCTTCCATGTTTGTAATGACAACCTGATATGCAGGAAGTGTTGATACAAAATTGCTTGGTTCCCAAGCTATAGAAACTAATAAGAACAATCTTATTTTCAGAATCATGCATAAACGAGTTACAATATCCCCTANTGGAGCATCAGGCCACTTCTTTGCATCACTGTAAGTTACTGAGCTAGCTTCCATGTTTGTAATGACAACCTGATATGCAGGAAGTGTTGATACAAAATTGCTTGGTTCCCAAGCATTCTTACATACATATTTATCTGTGTGGGTGATATTCAACACATACATTACTCTGAGATACGTATATATTAGGCAAGATGCAAACCTTAAGTGGATTTAGTACAACCATTGTGCGAGGTGCTGTTCTATTCAGTTCTTCCCTTATGTGGTACTCTAGGCGATCCAAACGTATCAGACTACCATCACTGTGACACAGGGAATTAATGCAAACGTCAGAGAGGAAAGCATAACAGGAAGCACAACAGAAATTTATAAAGAAACCCAACCTTCTGGTAATTCCAATTCCTCGGACAAAAGAATTTATGGAAGTTGCAGTTACCCCTCTACGTCGCAGTCCAGAAAGTGTCATGAGACGGGGATCATCCCAACCATCAACCCTTTTTTCTGTTACAAGACGATTTAACTGCAATAACACATCTCAAGTATAAGTTCAGAAGGACAAGTATATATAATTCAAACCGATTAAGCATTATAATCAATGTCAACATACAAACCTTACGCTTAGACATCACCGTATTGGTGACATTCAATCGAGAGTACTCCCATACATGAGGTTGATAAAGGCCAAGTACATCCAGTAACCAGTAGTATGATGCTCGTCGTGTTTCAAATTCGAGCGTACACAGCTGCATAGAACAATTAAACTCCATTTATGAAAAGGCACAAAAGTATACAACTCAAGCATCTTTACTTTTCACAAGTACTCGTCAAGATGAACGAAGAAAATTATAAAGGGGGTTGTTGACAAGCTCATTTTCATAGATACAGGTCCCCAACCAATACATGATAGAAGTCTCTAAGAGGTTGAAAATCTATGAAAACATGACTTTCATAAGCAAGTTTCTTCAACCAGACAACAAACTCAACCACTGATCTTCTACCAAACAACCGCCAAAGTGGAGAAAATGGAAAAAAATTACCAATAAATAAATAAATCCACAGGATAGATGTCCAAGAACACTACAACATAGTCTGCAAAGAAATTTTACCACTTCATTCTCACATCCTTATTAGTTTTGAATAATTGTAATCAGAGTGCTTAGTGCAGATCATATCAATCATCTGTCGATCAGCATACATGTAAGAGGTTATTTTTATCAAGAGGATCTTCTCTATAGGAGTGAATCAGAAGCTCAGCCAAATACTTTTGAAGGACAAAGATATTAAAGTAGAATAAACTGGAACAATATCTTTTTAAATCAAATTGTATGCACAGAAAAAGCAGAGGTGCAAGGAAAAACACTCCATGAATGTGTTTATGCACGTGTTTGAAAACATGAGAGTAAGCCTCGAGTTCTTTAATATTTTTAACTAAAAATGGATAAATTTGACAAAGAGATGCTTCTAATTAGAAGATAATGTTAATGATTTGTAAGTAACAGAGCATATTGACATACCGAATGAGTTATGTTTTCAAGAGAATCTACAATGCAATGTGAGTAATCATAGCTTGGGTAGATGCACCATTTATCTCCTGCATGTGGATGAGGAGTAAACTGAAAAATGGAAAGTAAAACTAGTTTGTGAGCAACTCTTTTGTGTTTCAAAGACAGTAACTTTTTGAGTTAGAGCACATACCTTGATACGGTAAGCAATAAGGTCATACATATTGAAGTTATTACTCTGCATGTCCTGTTTCATTCTTAATGTTGCCTTGCCTTCATCAATCATTCCCCGCTTCATATCGTCAAACAATTTTAGTGATTCTTTGATTGGTCTATCTCTCCAAGGACTGTTCATCTTCTTTTCTCTGTACTCTTTTATCTCTTCAGGTGTCTGTACTAAGTACCAAAGGCTTACTTCATAGAAATTGAATGCTATACGTGGTCAAAATAACAACTAACTGCACCCACAAATTTTATGTTGTCGCTGCTATGCATTACAAAATATTGTGTACTCACTATAACAATATTTTATATCAGAAGTTGTAAATATGTCCTATCAGAACTTGTGAAGAGGTCACGTCAACATTAATTCAGTGTAAAAAGAAAGGTGAAAATAGAGAAGCAGATGATGAAGATCGTCAATAAGGACGAAGATAAGGAAAATGACCTGGTGATCAACATAAGCATGGCCTCTCCGTATCAGCTCCACTGCTAATTCATACAGTTCTTGAAAATAATCACTGGTGTAAGTGATCTGTGACATTTTAGTGTATATTAGACATAGTCCAGACAAGAAAGCATCAAAAGTATTAATAGAAAACTAACCTTGAAAGGTTCCCACCCCATCCATCTCACAATTTCTTCAATATGATCAATATATTCTTTCTTTTCAGCTTCTGGGTTGGTATCATCATACCTAAAAGACAAATGTTATTTAGATGATAAGCGACCAAATAGGAAACAGACTTCTGAAGTTTTTCAAGTCTTGGCTATATAAGAATACTTAATCAAATTAACACTAGAAAGAATTAAGTTCCGATATTGTAGAATAATCAAACAATGGTTTTGATGAAAAAGATCTACACTTACCTTCATTTTCATACCAATTGTCACCTCACTGTGGTTACTCTATCTTAATTTTGATAGATTATGCTCACACAGGTAAAACATTAAAAGCTTAAAAAATATAAATTATAGCTTAGGTCAATGGCAAACAAAGTCTTCAAAAGGGATACCAAGACTAAGCATGCAATTCGAGACGCTGGTGTGCAGCCCCTGGTCACTTGTTGGCCTAGTGACACTGTCCATTGCAAGCACACCAGTGGGCAGTAACGAGCGTGGTGCTAGACTCATGCATTGCATTTTGTGAAAGGGGGGAGGACTGGGAATGAGTTTTGAGAAACTAATTAAGTTTGGAGTTCCTTCAGTATGAAGCTTCCCGCTTGAGAAAGCAACTACATTTTGTCATTTGGAAGAGTCTTCAAATTTGAGGAGAAAGGGAAGCATTGAGTGCTTTGATAATTAAAAGATAGTTCAGTATAATATGTCATTACTAATCACCACTAATGGTGACAGGTGCCTAGAATAGTAACAACTAAGAACAAACAAATCTAAAAAACTAGGTCCAACAAGACAATTAGTGAATGACTGGGCCCAGTCTTGGGCTGGGCTGACAGAGACTTAACTTCAAATCTGCGAAATAAAGTTTACACGTAAGGGTCTTTGTAAGGACTATGTGGGAAGAGGCATCAATGATAATCTCAATCAGCTGATTTTGAAGAAGAGCACTGCTATTCAGCGCATTGAGTTTTACAAAGAAGAAAAAGAGGACCCAAACCAGTTGGATTAAAACTGTATGTAGGCTTCACCGTGACAGAGTTTGACAAATAATGACAACTTGACAAAAATACATACAAGCCAGAAAATTATTATGTTAAAAAAAAAAAAGCAGTAAGGAAACAATTCTGACCTTAGATAGCAGCATCCACCCCTCTCTTTTGCCAGGCCAAAATCCACAAACATGGCCTATTCAATTGGTACAAGATAAAGAGTAAGATAAATTCCAAATAATACATGATATCAGCAGATTGTCTAGAAAATATGATCACCTTGGCATGACCTATATGCAAATATCCATTAGGTTCGGGCGGAAAGCGTGTAAAAACTTTTCCACCAGTCACCTTCAAATGTTTTTCAAGTACTTCCTTGGAATTGCAAGCTCTAAGCACAGGACGATCACTGAAATATATTTCAGTATGTACCTAGAAGTCAGCAAGAAAGTTAATAACCACACGAGTATTAGCAGCAAGCCAACAGGTGGTCGACTGTATAAGAAGTTGAATGCTCAATTCTTTGTGTGGCTGAGAAAGTGTAATGGCAAAAGAACAAATATGCTTAAATGTTTAAACCTTTTCATTGGTCTAGATAGGACAAGCATATGATGTGAAGCTTCTTGACATGGACAAATATAACCTAAAAGAAGTGGCTAGCACACAAAATAACAAGAATCCTGAAATGACATCTGAAAGTAATGAACTCGCTGCGAAAATCCGAACAACACTAAAAGCCCAGAAAATAGAAACAAAAATGAGAATCTCCTGGTTGCTATATGGAACGTTGCATTCATGTTTGACATTACTTGGGGGAAAACAATTAAAATGATATACAAGCGCTAATCATCCTGATGATATCAGTTAGTCTCATGTGACGCAACATCAAATTATTGGTTTGTTCGTATAAATAAAAGCAGCCACTTGTACAACAAAGGGTGCAGCATAGCAGTTTGGTACCTTAAAGTTTTCCTCTGGTGAAGGAAATATTAAAAATGGATTAGTTTCTTCTTCAGATGGTTCCGCTGTCTCTTCAACAGTTGCTTTGTCCTGCGTAAATTGAAACATAAGACAGCAAACAGACTGCCATTCATAGATCAAAGTCCCAAGACTGTTTCATTCATAGATAATAAGGGCATAAGGCACCAATAGGGCGCATGAACCATTTGGATCTGGCAAAATCTGGATATAAATGTCAATGAGACGAAACACCAAACAAATTAGAATTACAAGTCTGGAAGAACCTCCACAAACATCATATTAGGTATAGGATCTACTAACACTCCAAAATTTCAGAAAACCAGTTGACTACTTATATTCAAGTATGAAACCCAAAAAAACCTTCAAATAGAACAACTAAACTGACCTCAACTTTAACAGCCTTCTCTTTCTTCTTTTTCACGGGCTTTTCATTGTCTGCAGCAGTTCTTTCACCAAGCAGAGCATATAACTTTGCATCAATGAGTTGCTGATACCAACAAGTAACAATGTAAGCAAAAAAGCATTATAATAACAAAAGAGAAACTTCTAGTTTACTTATGAATGATTCAGATTCTTTATGTGAGAGTTTGGGAAGAAAAGACAAAGCCGCTGTCAACAATTACCTTGACAATCTTCGGATCAGCCCACGGCTGCTTCTTTCGAACATAACCAAATAATTCACCAACTGCATGCACAATAAGATCAAAAGGACTGGTTATCATTAGAAGGAAAAAAAAAAAGAGAGAAAAAAATCACACGCAAAGTTCAATTAAGAAATTTGATGAGTAGATCATCATTTTCAAAACCTCCAACCACCATTTCGCATACGGAACCTTATAAATCCAGGATTTAGTTACAGTATTGGGACTGCTTTATGAAAGCATTGGTACGTGAAGTAGTATTCCCGGTATAAAAATATCCTTATCTGTTCTATCTTTAGTTAGTTCTACATTTCTGCACGGTGGGTTGAAGAGTAAATCAAGGTCATTAATACAGCTACGTGGCAGAATTACATCATCAAATTGTACTTTGCTAATGAAATATTACAGGGTTGCAGCTAAGGAATTACAAAAACCATTTATCAGCAAAAGAACAAGGCTGGAGGAAAAGAGAATTAGAAAGAACTAGTAAGAAATCAAGTAAATCACAAAATGAGAAAGTAAAACAAAAGGTAAATTTGGTTCTATTTGGCAGACTTATAATCAATAGGAAATGACATGTATTCCTAAATCCAAACACTAAGTTCTAAATAAAGTGCCTCCCCTCTTCACAAACTTTATGTTGATTAGAGATCAAGATTGTCACTTTCCCCCTTTCTCTGTAAGAGGGTTTATCCTTAAAAGAATTTGTACTTAAAGCAACATTATGTTGAATCATTTCAAATTAATATCAACTCCAATTTTTTAAAACATATATCATAGAAACCCCAGCATTCTATCTTTACAAAAATTTAATAGTTTTGATTCATACTTCCAATCATTATTCAGCTTAGGTAAATAAAAATCCTGCTTTATTTCTATTTCCAATAAAACATTATTAAAAAAAAAACTTTGATTCCCTCTTTCGTGGAGACTATGAAAAGGTAATACCAACCATTTGTTCGATAACGCTGCTCCAAAATAACAGCTTCGTTCTCCTCAAAAATCTCATTAACAGCGCTTTCAATATCTTCTTTAGAAACTTCAACACCTATATATACACAAAAGATTTAAGAAATTTATTGTTAAGAAAAAAATTGAAATGCCAAATTTATTTAGGAAAAAAAAATCAGAAAACATACAGTTAAAAGAGCTAGAAATAAAGCAATCTCAAAACATTCATGTTGTAGATGAATAAGTAAAAAAATATTGCAGTTGCATTACTCACTACTACAGTACTATCAACGTAGAAGATCACTAAATAATAGAAAATGATTAATGATTAAAAGTCTATCGATAAGAGCTGCATCCAAATTCTCAAGTATAAAAACCCAAGGGTTAGTAACAAACATAAGCAAGAATCATATCTCATACCAACACCACAAGCAGCTTCAAAATCATTGACTTTCAAGTTGTCAGAAGCAGTGGCATCAAGAAATGAGAAGGCGGCTTCCAACTGAGCAGGAGTTTTAATCTGTAAATGTAAAATGCTCACATAATGTCACTAAGAAAATTTTCGACTGGAAGGTGGCTGGGAATGTCTAGCTACTTAGTAAAAACACACTGGAGAAGGTGATAATCATCATGCAATGCAGAGAAACTGAGCCTCATACCTTTAACGAAATAACATATTTAAGCAAGGCAGGTCGATGTACAAGTGCATTTGAGGGGAATTTCGTTGCGACCTGCCAAGAAAATGAGTTATGTTTTTCATTTGAGAGATCTTATAACACAAAAACAAAGGCCCAAGTTAAAATGAAGACTAAATTCTTCCCAAAGATGTGAAAGGGTATTCCTTAGGTTCATTAAAAAAACTCAATGATGCAACATGAATAATAGGGTCCATATTAAGGGTAAGTGCTTCTTGATGATGTGCTATAACTATTCTAAGCATCAAGATATGAATGATAAATAAAGCCTCGAGCTCCCCTATTAGGACAGCATCAAAGGGAAACAGGAAACTAAAAAAGTTAATATCAAGGAACTGCGACACCTGAAGAATCCAAGTTTAACAACAAATACAAGCTTACCATGTAAAGAAGATTTCCGACTGTCCGATCACAACCATCAGTTACAGCTGCCTGAAATGCATTATTAAAATAACTTATGTAAGTACTTAATTCCAATATAACAGATACACGAGCATCTTTAATAGGAATTAAAGAGCCAAGAGACGGCATTATTTGATAAATTACATCAAACTGAAACAATGTTTTGTCCAAATTTAAAAAAAATACAAAGAAAGAAAGAAAGAAAATGAAAACCAGCAGATTCAATTTTTCTCAGTATTTCATTCTTTTTCTCTTTTCTATTTCATTAAATAATCTCCACCTAATAAGATACAGGCATATTAAATTTCTGAGTCAGATAATCCCCTACTGATATCATGCATGCACGCTTCTGCATATCCTCTTCCCAAAGCTCCTTTCGTTATCGTTAAGTTGAATTCTATCTCATGTCTCGTTCAGAAACCAAAAGCTCTCAAATTTATGTTGAGCCAATCAGTTAGTACACAAGTGCACTATAATATATATATGCTCGTAGTTGAGTTATTTGCACAAAAATTAAAAAATATATTTCCTTCCAGTAATTTCATTTTCAGAAAGGCCACGCCCTTTAAGCCCCCTGAGTGAAGCAGTAAACTTTCCTAGCAACCGTTCACAAAATTGTACAATTTCTAAGTCAAATAACAAAAAGTGCAAAAAAAATTGATAAATAGGCCTATAGTAATAGTACATATATTTGCATAGTTTATGCCAAATATTCTACACGGTCTGGACATAATTAAACAAAATTATACATATAGTTTTCAATTCATTTTATTTTTTTTTCTCTATTTTACCAGATGCCTAGTTGAAAGCTGCAACTCTCAGACTAGACAAAAGAAACCAACATGCAAAAACAATAATTACATATGCAGATGTATCACATATACATACATAAATTTATACCCAATAAACACTACCCTTTCAATCCAATTATATGAAATCAATTTGCCCGATTAAAAATATTCGTTTACTTTAGTTTTCTCCAGCAAGCCAGTAGAAAATCACCCAATCTCGAATTAAATTAACAAAACTCAATGTGCAATAACAATAACTCACACAAAAAAGAACATATAATACCTCATGAATGATGGCGCTGAGATTAGCAGTGACCTTGTTGTTAGCTAAGGTGTTTTTTGCAGTCTTTTCATCTAATCCAATTTTCAAAAACAAATCTTTCCCGTAGAGTGACGGTGACAGTATCTCGTTTTTTCCCACCATTTTTTCCCAAAACTTCAAGCAATTTCTTGTGCGCTAATATATTAAAAATTAGTAATCAGTGATAATTTTAACTTAGGTCTGCGGGAAATTGTGTATTAAAATCTAAAACCCTAGCGAGTGAAATGTTGAGAGATTCTTGAAAAGATTTATTGGTATGACAAGTTTTTTGGCTTGGCAACGACGGCTCATATTTGGAAAGTTCGTAGCGCTGGAATATTTATTTTCTTAATTTTTTATTTTAAATGGGCGATATTTACGCGGAAGAATAAAGATAAAGTCAAGAAACGGACCAATGAGATAGCAAATGGGCCTATTGGGCCGCATTTTCTTAAAAGTAAACATTAGGGAAATTACAAAATTTCAGGGGTTTAAAGATTGAAATTTAAAAATCAGGGACCAAATTTCATTCTTCAAAAATTAAGGGCATCTCACTGCCACTGTCATCCTCGTTTTTTCCCACCATTTTTTCCCAAAACTTCAAGCAATTTCTTGTGCGCTAATATATTAAAAATTAGTAATCAGTGATAATTGTAACTTAGGTCTGCGGGAAATTGTGTATTAAAATCTAAAACCCTAGCAAGTGAAATGTTGAGAGATTCTTGAAAAGATTTATTGGTATGACAGGTTTTTTGGCTTGGCAACGATGGCTCATATTTGGAAAGTTCGTAGCGCTGGAATATTTATTTTCTTAATTTTTTATTTTAAGTGGGCGATATTTACGCGGAAGAATAAAGTCAAGAAACGGACCAATGAGATAGCAAATGGGCCTATTGGGCTGAATTTTTTTAAAAGTAAAAAATTAGAGAAAAATTCATGGATCAGGCTTTATCTTTCATGAAATCAAAAAGTGGAAATTACACCCTTCCCTACTTTTCAAAATCCATTTTCCAAAATCAGATTTTAAGTTTCATTCTTCAAAAATCAGATATTTTTTTAATTAGATACAGCATTTTTATATTTAATAAAATATTAATAATATTATCATAAAAATTAATTTATACACACCTCCTACTCAATCTATCCCA